>JAULCE010366616.1:0-26214 GCA_032359355.1 Macoma nasuta | reverse complement strand
GTTTCTTATGTTCCAGATAATGTTAGGAATATATGTCTTGTTATGCGGTAGCGTTCCTTGTTTTTAACAAAACGCGGGCTCTATAAATTTCTTATTGTTCTTCAGATCCGGCAATCTTATGCTTATCTCAGAATTGCGTGTAGGTGATACAGAGTATACAGACGAGTGATGGGAACTGGCGTGATTCCACTGATCTTTTTATAGGTGTTCACTTGCATAAATCACGGGAGTTTCCTGTCAATGATACCGAATCAAAGATGATTCTGCTGTAGTCATAACCTTTAACCTGCGAAGTTTATCGCTGTCTAAACTATGTATATCCATGTACTTCACAAAAGCGGCTTTAGCGCTTTTGTAGTTGATGGCTATTGAAAACATTGTAGAAAAGGAAGCATTTGCTCGTTACGAGCAAATGCTTAATTTCCTACAATAGTTTCAAGCTATTCAACCTTTTTTATCTGATTATTGCCTCTGAGCTTAGTCTATAGATAACATATGAAGGAAAGGGATAACTGAGCGTTAATGTACGATTTTAAACTTTTTAAGTCATACACAGTGTATACCTATGTTGGTCGCCATGTTGAATACATGCATACTACCTGGATTTTTAACTCGACAGAGGACAGCACACTGTTAATATTTACGACTGCTATAAAAAGTAGACCCGAAATCAAACGTCACTTAGTATTCACTATGTGCAGTGTTGAAGGCTTGAAAGCGACCAGCTACTGTCTTTATTCTTTCTAAACTACTAGCTGTCATGTCGTTATATAATGTACATAAGTTTTTGTTGAAGGACACCTTCATTATAACTGCCTCAGTAGGATTTTCTGGAAACGCGAATCCTGTCCTTTGTGCATAGGGAGTGTCATCTTCCTATTCGTAGTCAGTTTGATCTGCGTTAATTGATAACTTGTCTGTTTAGTTTCCTACTGGGGCAACACGAACTAAACTCGATATTGACAAAACGCAATCACTCGTAAACCGTTTGTGAGCCCAGTGGGGTACCATGTGTCAGGCATATGTTGCAAATTGCAAGAATTGCACGATTATGTTTATGCAACATACACATATAACACTTGATAGTCGGGATATTTCAGAAGTTTAATGCATCCTGTCATTTTGCAAATGTATTTTCAGTTATCTTTTCAAATGACCATTGGGTTTGGTCGCCTGTAAATGAGCTAGGAAATAAATATGTGTCTAATGAGAGTATAATCTTACTTCATGTTTCGAGGTATAAAAAAAACACGGAAAAGGTACTAAGCTTTATGCAGACATAAGATCGATTAATCTCTAGTAAAACGTAAAACTTGTAATAATAATGTAAAATGTGTGTTTCCCAAATCTTGGTCTAGATTTTATATCAGATAAATCAAGAATGTTGTACGTGCTTTCACACTCTACAATTCACACAGTATAAGATGTCTCTCGTGATAAGAATAACAGATTAAAATTTACCTGAATATATTATGTTTATCAGAATATATGAAGAGTGTGTTCCTTTTGTGTATTACCTATCATTCAATTGTTTTCTTCTTGTAAACAATAGCCAAGCAAACTTTTATCAAATGAGTTTAAGAGCATCAACGAATTATTTATAACGTTTTCTTTTACTTTTCACTGGTGTAAAATCATATAAAGGAAACACATTTTTAATAGTTGAATTAATCATTATAATGCGGCAAAAATATCGTTTACTCAAACCTTCGACGGTTTCATTCTCCAGCGTTATCCGATTAGTGGGAAAGTTTGTAAAAATGTCTAAGTGCTAGTGTCAAACAGCTTATACCCCGATCAAACAGCCTTTGATATGCACCTATCCTTAAGAATATTATTTCATTATAACGATCAGCAGGATAAGATTTATTTTTCCGTTTTCATAGCATACTGTATTTTACCGGTTTTTAATCGATTTTACGGCATAAAAACCGGTTCAAACTCTCAAACTTCAGACGATGGATTTCAAAGGTACCATACCACCGGTTGTGTTCCTTTTAAGGTCATATGATTTGTTTAATTATAGTCACAACCTTACCGCCACAGTCATTTGATCGTTTCAATAAAAGCAGACATGGGTTATAATAAATTAATTTTCCCAGTTTATGATATGGCGGGATCGTGTGTTTTCTATAATTTAAAACTGTCGTCGGCAACACGTTTCAGATCAAATATTTTAACGAAAGGAAGAACAAATAATTTAAAAAAAAAGTTTCTCTTGTTGATACCTCTGTCATAAGAATGTGATGTCCCTGATAAGCCGCCGCGTTTCCAATGTGGCGGCTGATCTGGAACTGCACAACTTGCCGAGGCGCATTTAGGCGACTACGGTGCCAAAAGGTTTAAATGGACTTGCTCCGAAGTTTGTGAAGCACTCACCTTTCTTCAGGATAACAATTTTGTACGTTATGGGAATGCCATTTATGTCGAGTTATTGGTGTTTCTATTGGTATAAATTGTGCACCACTTTTCGCGGATTTGTTTTGTACTACTGTGAGATAGATTGCATGCTAGGTTTAAAAGTAGAAAAGAAGATATTGCAGGACATACCACATAATAAACAAACAGCCACGGTCAGTGGCAAACACACCACTTGGGCAAACACACCACTGGGGGGTTCAAACCGGTTTAGGGGCGCCAAACTTCACCCTTATCCCATCATCACCCCATCAGACGTACAGTATAAATAAAGGGTATCCCCGTCCGACTGCTTCACAACATCAGTGATTGATAATCCAGTTGTAAAATATATGTAAAACAAAGAATTATAAACTGTTTTCGCCAATCATCAAAATGACTTGTCAGAAATCAGAGTAGCTCTGGCTTCTGGATTAAACCTGGATTCACAGGCAGATGTCATCCATGATTTTAATGACACATCTCGATATTTGGATGACATATTTAACACAGATAACCCCTATTTTGACAAAATGCGTACTTCTATTTACCCTAAATAACTTCAATTGAATAAAGCTAACAGTTCAGATATTTCCACAGCCTTTCTTGATTTAGACCTTTCAATTAATAGTGGAATTGTTTCTTCTAAAATCTATGATAAAAGAGATGACTCTTATTTCAAAATAGATAATTACCCTTACCATGACGAAGATGTTCCCTGTGCTATATCCTACGGAGTTTACATTTCACAATTTATTCTCTTCGCTAAGGCCTGTTCTTCCGTTGAGGAATTCAGTGATCGCAATCGTGTTATTACTGAAAAGCTAATAAATCAAGGATACAGGTATGACAAACTTCTCTAAATTCTATTATCGAAATTTCTCTCTCATTAGAAAATATAAATTTAACTGAAAGGCGCTCCTGTGTCAAGGTATTTCCCACCCAGAGTTTTATGGTGATGTGATTAACAAGCTTCGGAAAATAGCTGGACATGCCCATGTTCACACTTTGTTTATCAAACATATTACACAATTCATTAAGAAGGACTATGATCCAACAATATTACAACGCACGGCATGTTTGGTGGTCAACCCTTTTAATGTTGGCCATCACGCTTTCCTCTTCGCTTGTGCGACGAGAGGAACGTCATACTAATCTATGAAAACTACATTGAAAGCCGGGAAAGGAAGGAGTATGTCGGATATTTGTAATGTGTCCGTTCTGTCGTGCCTTTGGTGGCTGCTGTACAGTTACCGTAACTTCTGAAGGTCACTGAGTACAGTCTATGGTTTTAATAATTCTTTTTTACATATTTTTTACAACTGGATTTTCCATCACTGATGTTGTGGAGCAGTCGGACGGGAATACCGTTTATTACACTGTACGTCTGATGGGGTGATGATGGGATAAGATTGAGGCTGGGTGCCCCTACACCGGTTTACACTAAGTGTTTGCCACTGACCGTTCCAAGACGGTATTTCTATCTTCACCATAGATTTAGGCCTGTTATTGTTCATGTGTGTCTTCTATATGTTACGTATGATTGGTCTCGCGTGTATGTGTGAGTGTGCGAGTGTATGAGTGTGCTGAGAAAGGACTTTTTTCTGTGCTGTTCGGGTGACTTTTTGTTTTGTATGTAGTATGTCCTGCAATACATTCTTATCTACTTTTAAAACACTCAGATTAATATATTGTTGTCGATGGGTTTTATAACTATGGTATAGATCGAAGTTTTAATAGTTGGTAATACACGTTTTCAGAACATTTTGTGAATTATAGGCAGTGAGCTTTCGAAGTTGAAAATAATAATTGCGGAAGAATTCATTATTCCTCAATAACAGTTAATACTGTTTAATCATCCACACGACACGACATTAAAGCAGATTTAAAAGCAATCCTGCATGATTGTCTAACTAAATATGCATCGAGCCGATTAACCATTTGACCCACCATTTGCAAGCAGTGTATGCACTTTAACTTTAACTTTGCAAGTCTGGACTATCAACAATATCAAGTCTCAATAAAACACACAGGCATTAGTTTTAACCACGAGGCTTGGTGATAAAGCATAGAGCAAAAGTAACCGAATAACGATAGCAATAAAAGTAATCTGATTATGACGTAGTAATACCCTAGAGTTTAAAAACCAACTGCTTTATATTAAACAATATTGTCATATGTTGATGTCTCTGTATATTTAGCAGATTAATTTTGAAAACATGGTGAGAAAGAACGCACAGACGGACACCTTGATATGACCGCATATCTTCCGCCCTCAAACCAGCCAAAAAAGCTTACACTTATGGAGAGAGTTCACCTCTTGTAAAAAGTAAAACTGGTATGTAAAATATGGGTTCCCGATTCTTTGTTTAGATTTTATATCAGATAAATCAAGAGTGTTGTACGTACTTCACACACTACATTTCACACAGTATTAGGTCAGGTATATGTCGTGATTAGAATAACAGATTAGAAAAACTACCTGAAGATATCATTTGTATCGGAATATACAAACACGTGTTAATCTGGTGTACTGCTGCAATACTTACCATCAAACAAAGATTTGTTTTAAACCATTATTTAATGAGTTTAAACGTTTCCTCCACAAGCTTCGTTTAGACTAATCCACAAAGATATAATTCGATGTAAAACATGAAGATCTGGGAAAAAAGAAATGCTAAATTTCCTACAATTATAGTAATACAATTGAAACCATAATAGAAACAGAATAGGGACCGAATCAAATCTGTATTACCGTTTTAGAAGCGATTGTATGTCATACCTATCGGTTTCATCATTACAACAGTAAGGCGCCTGTTCATATGAGTAATCTTTTAAATACGTAAGGATTGAACATACGGTATCTATGTTACAAAAGTGTAAATCATATCATAACAACAGTCACATGTTTGTTCATATGTTCCTGGAAAATTTGGAATAGTTTGAACCTATACAGCACTGGTCTTCAAAAACGTTTGCATGAAATACGATTATTGTTGTTAATAAGTATATATTTTATCAGTAACAAAGCCTATTGCTTGTTCACGTGAACATTCGCTTGACTGGTTTCATGATGGAAAATACATTTAAGTAGTCACCGTTTTAATAATAGATTGAATACTTTTAAACACGTTGTCATTATTAAAAGGATATAATTTTACTTTGGTGCATGTAGTAAATGTTTTACGATCGACTTTAAAATTTCGTAAACGTCGGATCCGATTATCTTATGCTTATCTCAGAAATGCTTGTAGGTGATAAAAGATTATACAGACGAGTGATGGGAACTGGCGTGATTCCACTGATAACTGATAACTTGCTTTTTATAGGTGTTCACTTGCATAAATCACGGCAGTTTCTGTCAATGATACCGAATCAAAGATGATTCCTCCGTGGTCTTAACATAAAGCTTGCGAAGCAAATCCTTGTCTGAAATATTGATTACCATTTTCTAGAGGGATCTCTAAGCGTCTCTGTATTTGATGGCTATTGTAAACATTTTAAGACAGAAAGCATTTTCTCGTTACGAGAAAATGCTTCATTTCCTACAATAGTATCAGTGCAATTCATACATGGATTTTTTTTTCTCTAGATATTCCACCTTTTCCAGACTCTTAGCTTTGAGCTAAAACAATATATAACATGTGGATGAAAATAATAAATGAGCGACAATTTAAGATTGTCATCATTTTAAGTCACACACAGTACATACTTATACCGGTCGCCATGTTCAAAGACTGTATCCAATCAAGATTTTTATCTTGATAGAGGAAAGCATACTATTAATATTGACGAATGCCAAGCAGAGTAGATCCGTATCAAAAGCCACTAAGAATTTACTGCTTGCAATGTTAAAGGCTGACAATCTTACCACTACTGTCTGGGATTACGTCAGGCACTGTATGAACACTCTGACATATCGCATGTGTTGTTTTTAATCTAATAAATAGCTTGTCTTTATAAATTATACTGGCATATTTGTGGAAGGGCATCTACATCATAACTGCCTAAGGCGGTTTTTCAGGAAACGCGAATCCTGCCTCTTCTGCACAGGGAGTCTCGTTCTTCCATTTTGCGGTTAGTTTGATATGCGTGTATTCATAACCCTCGAGTTTGGTTTCTTATGGAAAAACACAAACTATGCTTACAATTGACGAACGCAATTATTCGTAAGCCATTCATGAGCTCAGCGGGGTAACAGCTTTCAGACGTGTGTTGCAAATTGCATGCATTATTTGATTATATGCAAGATACAAATATAGCACGTATACCAGCCGGGATATGGCAGAGGTTTGATGCATCCTATCCTACCTCTACTCGGCTACGTCGAATCCATGCTTTCATAGACATAACACTCTCGGCAAAATAAAAAGGGTTTGTTTTATGAATACGTGTCGAGGTAGAAGTGACTTTTACATAAAGTTCGAAATAATTGAAGTTCGAATTTAATTTGAATTGCATGTTACTCGATCTTATATATAAGTCACGCCAACTTCTAAATTAGCGATTTTGAAGTAAATCATGACATACGTAAATCAATATCCCGTTATCTTTCAAAGTAAGATTCGACGTCAATATCTTATTCATATTAGTGTGTCGAGCTTTCTATACCGGTATATTGACGGAACGTATTTTGACCCCTAGTACCTGCATATTTGAACGTCTTTTTATTTGCGATCGGAGAAAATCATCGGTTGTCAAAGTTGGCGTCAATAAGTTCGATTATAACATTTACTGGCAACTATTTCAGCCGTTCGCCCAATTCATTACTAAAAAGCGTATAAATTGTCATACATGAGAGCGAGACAGATAGAAAAAGAGATACATAGAGAGAAACGAAAAAGAGAGAGCGAGAGAGAGTTGGAAGAGAGAGAGAAGGATAGTTTATTTCAAAAACATTAACTTAAACTATACTAAGGACATTTAGAGTAGACCTCAGAAACAATCTCGAGGCTAACAGGAACAAAGTAGATTTCCATCTCACGCCTTGGAAATTTCTGAATGATATAATAAAATACATTATGGGAAAATTCGTTATTTTGAAATAATATGGAGTAGGGGTCTAAACACTTTATGATAAGTATTATACTTGGTTTTTGGTTTGATGGCATAAAGACTTAGTCTAGATCTAATAATTTACAAAATATTATTTTAATTATTCGCATAAAATATAACCTCTGCAATCGTTTTCTGTCCGCGGTTGTAAACTGTTTCTACCTACAAACAAAATGGACGGAGTATACCTACGCATTTCCGGGTTACATCATGCTTTCAGCCATATTATTAATGTACAGTCAGTTGCAAAAAGGTGTGTATATATGAAATTAATTTTCGTACACTACCTTTCGTGTGCATTTTTCATAGATCGATTACAAAATTTACACTATGGTTTGGAAAGATTTGCACACTTTCTTTTGTAACTGAGTTTATATGTCCATGAAGGGAAAAACGGAGTACAGATGAATCCACGTTTACCTAACCACATAGATATATGCAAGATGGTAAAGCACATCGATCTGACATGTTCCTGATCTTGAAATCGATTGCTGAAAAGTCATTTATCAGATTTGGTCACAGGGGCTCGGGGAAACATTCAAGAGGTTGATCCACTTTGGTCACATGAAAAAAAATCAAACACACTAATTTTCAAAATCAGTATCTAAAGTCGTTGACTTTTATCTGTAGCATGTCAACCAAACGGTGTTTATATATGCTTACCAAAAGCAGAACGACACGGCACTTAGCGGAACATTGTACATTTCTATCATTTTTACATATCGATATATGCGGAAGGACACAGTTTTCTGATGTTGTTATGAATTAATGTGTGTTAGTCTCAAACTTTTAACGATGAAAATGAAATGTTTGAATTAATAGATGAAACATGATACGTTTTTTTTGTTACACTTATTATGCGTAAGTTATAAAAAGGTTATTGGTTGTATGTGTACATAAGGTCGTGCAATATATCCACGAAATAACTCGCACATATATTTCCATACACACCTATTAACCTTTCAGTACGTTACTTATTAAATGTAAATTGGAATTTGAACCGAATCTAAATGATCGATGTAGGGATGCATAAGACGGCCATGAGAAACATGGAACGCAGGAGAAGAAGTGGGGATACATGTATTGCGTACGTGGTTCCAAACTATGAACAACCGCAAAATGCGATCGATAATCCAAATGAAGCTGTTTATAAATCGCATCTATGAATCTACTTGTCATACACTAAAGTTTTGAGAGTGTTGAACCACTTGATCGCTGTACTTGACGGTAACGGAACCGACTTCAAATCGGAACGAAATTCACAAACAATGGGCATTAGTATCACAATCCTGCGGTGTGTACCTAAATGAAATATACTAAATTTTATAATTTAGTATATTTCAGTTTGGTATACACCGCAGAATTGTGATACTATTGCCCATTGTTTTACGTAGCCTCTCGTTCTTAGTTACCGAATATCTCATATGATATTATTTGGACTTCGCCACGATGATAGTAAAAGTGTATGATATATATGTGTTTTGAATGGTTTTGACAGCATTGTGCACACTTGAGCATTTGGGTTCTAAAAAATGATCTGCTACAAAGACATCGAAAGCGCTTATTTAGAGTAGGTAAAGGTTGATAGATCGGATAAAATCAATACTTTTGAATTAAACATTTATAGCAAACAAAGTTTAAGT
The DNA here is from genome assembly GCA_032359355.1 of Macoma nasuta. Classification (NCBI taxonomy): domain Eukaryota; kingdom Metazoa; phylum Mollusca; class Bivalvia; order Cardiida; family Tellinidae; genus Macoma; species Macoma nasuta. The sequence goes on along the minus strand of JAULCE010366616.1, from coordinate 17,119 downwards.
TGTAATAAAGAAAATACTTCAAAATCGATATAAGCGTCGTTCAGCATGGCCCGGTATTTATAAATGTTACTGACAGCTTATAATGAAAATGACAGTCAGGCCTTCGACAATGATGAAAATGCACATTAACTGTATTGCTGTTCATACATGCTGTGCCCTTCGAACATTAAAAGAGAGCATACCATGCACAGATTATCATAATATAGTTTGTTGTTTAAACTCAAAGCCTAAAATGCATTTATTTGGCGAATTATTTAGTATTGAGAACTGTTTTAAAGGAGATCAAAAATAACGCCATTCTATTACGTTGATATTGAATTCCAGAGGCTAACCAACTATGCTCTAAACCTATCGACTAAAACAGTTAACAATTTTAACAGCGCAAACTAGAGAGACCGCTGATGTACACTCTGCTGTCAAACAGCAAGTAGGCTGGTTATCTAGATTGTATTCATGCACTCATTATATGGAAAAATATCCGTCACGATTCACAAATCAAGATGCATGCTATATTTTTCGAACTAGTGATAAAATTAATTTGAAACCAATGCCATAATTCAGAATAGGATTTAACAAAATGTTTATACTACTGCCAAACTGTCACGATAACATAATTCAAATATAATTGATTGCTTTCATCATATTCATATCGAGTTTATTTCTCATTTTGCAGTTGGCAAGCTACTTCACAGATATTACGGGGATCATATCATTTTCAAATTAGATAATTAGTGGTTGATGATTGTTTTTCTTCAGTCATTCGAATTTATGGATTTATCAACTCTTGGTAAGGGTTTGCATGTAATTATATGTTAAACGCAAATCTCAGTTACGAATCAAAGACATGACTTTTAACATCTACATATATGTTTAACAACCTCTGAATGAATTTTATTGAATAAATAATATGTGCCGTTATTGACTGGACTTCTTGTTAAGTTGTGTGTCTAACTGCAGACAAGCATTAAACCCGCTGTCAAACTGGTAGTTGCTTATTTGTAAACTTTGTTCCTTTCACTTAAGATTTGATACAGCTTTTTCCACGGGCCAAAGAGTTTGAACCCGGTCAAACTTAACCATCATCAAAGCTGTATCTTAGTTGTTTGCAATTATCGTCACAGTATTGTTTTTACTCTGCATGAATAATAAATAGTCATTTATTGCTGCAGGGTGGACAATGCATACTAATCCGAGCCTTCTTTGTCCCTTAACCAGCCCTTTTTACGATTTTTAATATTTCATGTTGCTGGCTAACCAGCAACTAAATATAAAAATCGTAAAAAGGGCTGGTTTAGGGACAGAGAAGAATCTGATTAGATGCATACGTGTTCCATTCAATACTAATTCACGTTTATAAATGTATATCCATGTAAATGGATTTACATGTGTGTCAGCTCTTGCTAAGCTGTCTTCGATTATGTTAAATATATTTTTTTTGTACTTATGTAATGTAAATATATTTAGAATGATGTGTAGGTTAACATTGTATGCAAGTTATCATTGAAAACTCTTCTATAAAGGAGGAAATTGAATAATCTATATGTCTTTTTTAAATGTTTAGAATCATTTCATTACGCTCGCAATTTATTTTAAAACGCTAAGATATTTTGAATAATTTAAATGCAATTTGTGCACTTCTGTGGGACTATGCAAATTTAGTTCAAGTTCTACTTGAACTTTCATACAAGGCAGTATCGTATGAACTACTTATGAGAATAATTGTAGCATCACGCATATGTCCATAAATATAGACTACAATCGAAACTCGTTATATCGGCGTTGATGGAACTTATTCTTTAAGGTTAAATTACCCGACGTTCGAATCGAATTCGAATTTCGAAGTATTTCTTATGTATTACAAACAGTGACCCCCCCCCCCTACACACACAGCCACTGAAACGTTTTCAAATGCCAAAACGCTATGTTTTTAGCTCAGATTTTAGCTTTCATTAAAGCATTCGACTAAACTGTGATCGAGATATCGAAGTTGTACTGATTTCAAGTGAGACGAACAATCATGATGTATTTGCTGAACCATATGCCCCCACGGGCATGATTTGAGATACTTGGGCTTTGTTCTGCATGCATGTCTCTTTCAATGTCATCTCGATGGATATCAAACGAAAGTTATAAGGATCAATTACGAATGATTCTCGCTCGATTTAATGTAAATAAAGGTCCTTTGTTTGATGTGGACTTCTACGGTTTATGATTTACGAAATAGCATGACGCCAATATATGTATAATCCATTAACAGCTGTGAAAATAGAGTTCAAATTTCCATTTTAACTTTTGAATCGGGATAATGTTTATGTTACTGCTGTACTCAGTTCTACAGACAGGTTTGACCACCCTTTCATATATAATCTTATTGAAAAATGTAAGCGTGGCGAACTTAAATTTGCAACACTTTATAATTCAATAAATAAAAGAACAGATTGTCGCAGTTGGAACCAAAATCAATATATCATGAACACACATTAAAATTACATATTAACAGTAGAATTTTTTTTAAAACAATCCAAATACGGTATTTACGTTTTTAAAATTGTCGGTCGTAAAATATCAGAACTAATTAAATAAATTGTTGCTTTTTTCCGAAAGCCTAAACTTTGGATAACATTTTGTTGCAGAACAATCACGTGCACTAATTGCAACGGGGATTTGGGCCGCTTATGGCGTAGCACGTGTAGTAAAAGATTGCGCAGGTGATAACATTTCCGCTTGTTAAAGAACACGTGCCGTTGTGCCGAAGTAAATAAAAATCATTTTTCCAATCCCGACCACAGTATTATCGTCAATCAGCCTGGTCTCGGATCAGACGCCGATTAACTCGGCGTCTGATCCGGATCCAGGCTGATTGAATCTGAGAAAACATAATATGGACCACGTCACACGAAAAGCGGCACTCGGACATATAAAAAAGCGCTGACTCAGCTCGTTTTCAGCTCTATTATTCAGGCATCTAGTCACGAAATGTACCATTTGTATTCATTTAAAGGTAGAATTTGACGTCCTCGAAGATTGCAAACAGTGCAGACCCTGACCAGCCACCACGTCAGTGACGTGGCGGCTGGTCTGGAGCTACACTGTCTGCTATGCCCGAGTGCCCCTTTTCGCGTGACGCCCATATTCGCCACGTTTTCAGTAAAACAATCAAGCAGACGACCATTTCAGCAGACGATAATTTTGAATGCAGGATAAAGGGTAAAAACGATAAAGTAACCGCGATAAATTGCCTGCTCCGGTGTGTACACCACACCCACTCTTCTGTCGGCAACCAAGTCGTTCACTTTTTAACTCTTACCATACCGCTGTGAATGTCAGTTGCTGAATTTGTCGTCTGCTTGATTTTTTAACCTTGCTAGTTTCGCTTCGAGTTTGGTGAAACATATTTTCCGAATGTCTAACAGCTTGGATCCTGATTAGACGCCGATCTACTCGGCGTCTGATCCTAATCCAAGCCGTTAAAATACTACAATGGTTGCGCTCAGTATGATAAAGGTTAATACAATTTGGCAGTTTTATAGCGTATTGGCACGCGGCGGAGACAAACTGTCGTCTGTAGCAACTTTTCAAAGCAGTATCGAATGCGATATCTTTATGAAAATATAATTAGATTATGCAAGATTTTGATGATAAACCGAGTTATTCTGTGCCTTATCTGGATTTTGTCTGCATCACGCTGATACATGGCGCAGAGTTAAAACACTATACAATTTTACTAAGCTTATATCACGCGATCGCAAAAGAATATTAACTACTTGTAGGTCTAAATCAGACATCGTAGAACCCTACGAAATATATCATATGACTTCGACAGTAGATTTGTGTATTTAGAGCAATCAAAATAGGAGGGGCTTTAACAGTCGTTTGATCAATCAAGCATAACACTATTATCGCGAAAATAATTGAAATCATGAGTGATTTAAATAATTGAAATCATGAGTGATTTAAATTTGCAAAAATCAGGGTCATTCTTGCAATTGCAACAGTAGGACACGTGTTTTTCTTAACCGTTTCAACGCTCACATACCACACATGATTACATCAGCGTCTGATCTGCCTGAAAACTCTGTGGTCATGTTGACAGTGCGCGATGTAAAATTCGAACTTCAGGAAATTCAAACTTATAGATAATAGTGTTCCTAAACTAGAAACGTATCACCTGTGGTTTTGGTTCAGAGATGATGTGGTGAGACAAGGAAATAATCTGATAGATAATATGAAAATCAAGGCTAAAGCAAATTGCTTTTTTTCAACTTCAGGGTTGAATACTAATCTGACACTTGGTCTGAATCACAAAGCATCTGAAGTGTATACAATGCTTGATAGTCAGGCATTAACCCTTTCCTCCACAAACAATATTATATTAATACACAAGGAAATATTTACGAGCAAATGCTTCATTTTCTACAATGTAGGGCGCTACAAAGCGCTTCTGTGAAGAAAAAGGTTAAATACAAATTGACACTCGGTCTGAAAAACTTATCATCTGCCGATTTTAAATAAGTATTGAAATCAATGTAGGAAATGGAGCATTGCTAGTTACGTGTAAATGCTCCATTTCATTCAATGTTTAAAGTAGCAATCGGTTACAGTAGCGTTTAAAGGCGCTTCTGTGAAGGAAAGGGTTGAATACAAATCTGTCACTTGGTCTGAAGCACTTAGAATCTGTTTACAATTAATGATAGTCAGGCATTTAACAGCTCCTCTACAAGCTAGTTTTAGACTTATACACAAGGAATTAATCTGATGAAACATTCGAAAAACTGGGGAAACAAAAACAATGTTATTTTTGAATTAGTATTGACATCATTAATTTGCTTGTTACGAGTAAATGCTCAATATCCGTCATTTTTTTCCAATAACCATCAGTAACACAGGCGCTAAGTGGCGCTTCTGTGGAGGAAAGGGTTAAACAAACTGGAGTTATATTTGATTTCCATTTACTCTTTTTACTCCATAGATACGCCTTTTGAATTTAGCATTTGCTCAGTATTAGCAAATGTTCCATTACAGATAATGTTTTAAAAACATTTTCTTCTCATATGATATTTTCCTTATGGACGAGGCACAATGCAGCAGGGGTAAGTTATTTAGACAGTTTATCATATTCATTTACCAGGGTATGTATAAATTCTCGGCGAGCTGCATGGCCATTCTTCAAATAATACAAGATTAATTCCTCAAGCTATGTTTAGACCTATCCGGGCGAAAACAATCGGTCTGAAAACTGAAAAACTAAACGAAATAAAGCTTACATTTTTGAATTGTATTAAGATAATTGTGGAAAACTTCCTACAATGTTTTCAATAGCTAACAGTTACAGAAGTGCCAAAAAGCGCTGCTGTGGAGGAAAGGGTTAAATACTTAAAACGCCCAGGACTAACTTTTTAATGTACAAGTACAATTATCAACTTCACATTTATAATGCTGATTAATTCATATTGTAACCAGCACCTTTTCAACCGGTGCGCTCCATGAACGTGAACCATATGCCTCTTTATATGAATGGAATGTTTCATACTTAATAAATCCTGCGTTAAACTACGTTTTACATAATAAACCAGCAAGGAACCTGCACAGAAGGTATGCGACATAACTTCGCGTTCAGAGGATAGTTATTATTGAATGATTAAATGATTGTGTATGTTCCTTAACCCTATACTCCATAAATACGCCTTTTGGCACCCATGCAGAAGATGACATATTGTGGGAAATGGAACGTTTGCTCATATTGAGCAAATTCTCTATTTTCCACAATATTTTCAAGATCATTAAAAGTTGCTTTCAAAACGCGTACGGTTATACATGTTTGAGTTCCGGTTTCAATTTAAGCTTCTACTCTACTCTACAGCTATTTTAGACTGATACAAAAGAAAATAATCTGATGAAAAAATGAAACGTTTGCTTTCATTTGCTTTCTTTTTTATCAGATAAGTTTCTTGTGGGTGGTCTAAAATACCTCAATTGTAGCCGTTCTATACTACACGTTGATCCTTGGTTGCCATTCTCAGGTTGTCATGTTCATTAGATTCTGTTCAAGATCATTTTTGCATGCAAAGCAATTGTTGATTCTTAAAAAGCATTTGCGACGGCAATGTGCAGAATTACGGTGTATAATCAATATCAAATTCATTCAGATTGACAACCTTTAAATTTCATTTCGCTGTATTTCTGTAACTGACAGTTGATAGTGAAAATGGCACTTAGGTATTCAATGAGGCGGTGTGAGTAACTCTATTATGCTTATGGTTATACACTCTGTTGGTTTAGCTTCGCAAGAGATGTATTGACCTGGGATATGCATGAAAGTTGGCACGAAGTGAAGTGGACACTGTCACTGATGTTAACTCCTTCGCTGCTTAACTCGAACCATAGTGTCATATGCAAACTCTCTGGATGAGACGCCGAGTAACTCGACTGTTAATTAAAAAGCATGTAGGGATTGTGTCGAGATCCAAATTGTTTGATGCGAATACCGTGATCATTCTTTCGGCATTATACAGTGTTGTAGACCCGTGTCCTTTGAACGTCTGGAAAACCGCTTACAACGTCCACTGGGAAACGTAAACATTAACTATAATATTGTCTCAACACTTGTCGTCTGCTTAAGTCCTTGTCTGATTGACATTTAAAACTTGCGTGAATCACTTAAAATTTGGTTAAAAATGTTGTCTGGGCGTCAAACAGCTAGGACTTTGATCGGACGCCGAGTCACTCGGCGTTAGGTCTGGGGTCAGGTTTGTTGTCGATATAGCTGAGGTCGCGATTAGCATGTACAGGTTAATACCACGGATAGTCGATAACAGGGAGGTGATAATCAGCATGATAAATCCTCACCGCGATTTCTATATGGATGATTTCTTGATAAGTGGGGAAAATGGTTTTGATTGTAAGACAGAGATATTGATTTTTTGCGACGGTGATGATAATCGCCAGCACCTTGGATCCGGACAAGACGCCGGGTAACTCCGCGTCTTATATGGATACATGCTGATTGATATTCCAGAAACTGTTATACTAAACTTGTAGCAAATTTGACGAGGTCGAACATTAAAGCAGACGAGAGTTAAAGAAGACGGCAACTTTATTTCAGCGGGGCCCCGGTTAAGATGCGTTAACCATATTGCAAACTTACTATATCAAACTCTGACATTCTTATCATGGGTACTAGGTGTGTTTTTAAATACATGTTAATAGGTGCTACATACACAATTTTATTCCTGTATAGAGACTCAACATATATAGTCTTTCTTAAGTAGAGAGTCAAGATTTTATCTCATCGAATGGATATTATTTTTACTAAGATTATTATTGAAACGTTGAGTAACAGTTGGAATATGATTTTTTAACTCGACTAGTCGTAGAATATGTAGAGCAATTATAGTCGCTCTTGCGTCGGCGGCTGCGTCGCTATCGCCGTTGCCAGCTTAGTTAATGTTTTGCGTGCAAGGCCATATAATTATGTTCTTGCATTGAAACTTTGGCTGAATTTTTTTCCTTTTTCTGACTTAGAAAACCAGGTTAAAGTTTGCGTACAAGGCCTTTTGTAAGAAACCATGTAGGCATTTGGATTGAAACTTCACACACTTATCTAAGGTCATCACATGGCATTGCAGAACGAGTCCCATTTTCTAGATTGGATTTTGGCTAAATGATTTCCATTTTTTGACTTGAAAAGCAGGTTAAAATACTGCGTGTAAAGCCTTTTCTCAGTAATCATATATGCAATTGCATTGAAATTTCTCATACTTATTTGATGGCACCAGTTCCACCCTTAACTCTAAATTGGATTTTAGGTTATTTAATCCATTTTTGGACCTAGATAATCAAGTGCATGGAGAAAATATTGTTAAGGTAAGGTTTTACGTGCAAGGCCTTTTCTCAGAAACCTTATATGCGTTTGCCTTCAAACTTCACATACTTATCAAAGGTCATCACATGACATTGCAGGGAAAGTCCCATAAATCATGATTGGATTTTGGCTAAATATTTCTTCTTTTTGGACTTTTGGTATAGGTGTTGCGTGCAAGGCCTATTCTCAGAAACCATATTGTTACGTTATTGCATTGAAACGTTACACATGTATTTAAGGCTATCACATAACCTAGTAGGACAAGTCCCATAACCTTAGATATATTTACAATAGTGTCAAATTATCAAATAGCCTAACGGACAACTCTTGTTGTCTTTGCAACGACTGTGGTTCCAGATCAAAGACCGGGTATATGCCTCAGTTTGCCACATGTCAGAATCGTTAGTTTTGTATCCTCTTTGAACCTGATCAGATGGTATATCTAAGATGTTGACAGTTGATCAGGTCCTACATTTTTTCCCTATTCACACAATAGGTGGTCAACTGACTGGTATATCATATGTTTGCAGTTATAAATAATATTAACTTTACGTATTATTCGAAACTGTAGCGATCTTCTTTGATTAGATTCCACCGTGTACTATAAAATGCATGTGTATGCATTGTATCTTAAATTTTGGGTAGGGCTCTTGCGTTCATTATATCTTAATCATATAGAATAAAACAATGGCCAACACGGTTTTCCTGTAAATGACAGTTCATAATGAACTAGACGCCGAGTCTATTTTAGAACAGACCATTTATATCAGTGGTTTTTAAACACTATACAATATAAAATAGATGTAAAACTCACTCTTACAAGCTTTTATCGTTAGTAACGAATTTATTATAAGATTGAATTATTGTGTTTGGTATTTATCGATGTATGAACGCCGACCTAATCACGCACACCTGTATGAAAATCAAAAAGAATTCAATCTTTATAATTCCAGTTATTTCTATATAAGCTCATGTTTTTTTAAACACAGCGAGGTTATCTCTCGCATGGGAACCGCGTAGGAATACAGTCATTTTGACAAGCAGTTTATCCTCCGATGTTTCATGGATCCGATCAACCCTTTATTCGAACAACAGCCGTAATATTATTTCCCCGTTGTGAATGATAATAATGTTCCATTAAATAGAAAAGAACCGCTTTACTTCAGCACAGTATGACGACGATATATACAACGCCGGTTCATATATGGTATGTACACACGGTGGTCCACCCAACGAAACGCAAAGGTAGCGTTGTTTGAGGCCATTGAAACAGTTTATCTAACAAAAAAACATGTCTCTGATCTGACTGCTGCAGAAAAATGTTTCGTCCCCATATGCTTTCGATTTCGCCTTCATTGTTTACAAATACATAACCGGATAAACTTTTTTTCATTTAGGAGACTCTTCATGGTATTCTATGAGAGCTTTTCGTTTCATGTGATGGAACAATATGAGTGCATCCCTCATCTTGTGACGATTCTGAACGTTAACAATGTAAAAGTAATAGACCGTTGTTTCGCAAAATGGCACCGACAAGACGGCGTTAAAGAAACGGGAACCAAAACTTGACATTTATCGAAGTATGAGCGTCGTTTGTCGACCAATCAGCAACCGCGATGTTGTGAATGTCGAAGATTTGGAATAATTTGAACATGATCTGAGTACGTTCCCGGTTATATTGCCACAAAAAAAAAATCTTCAAAATTTTGAACACAACTTTGATCGAGACAAATAGACAGACGGGCAGACAAACAGACATAATACCGACTCTCTCCCTATATATACTGTAGTCTCTAGCAGATTAAATTAACCGGATTTAGCAGCGTTGAAGTGTTTCTCTGGACGTTAAAATGCCACATAAGATAATCACTAATTAGATTTGTGAATATTACTCATGATATTAAGTTCCGCTGAAAACATATCGGAATATCGATTTTGACTGCCAGCCAATTCTGATTGTTTTCATCAGATTTTATTGTTTATGGAGCAGGAGGCTTCTTTTAAACGTTTAAATGCTACATGTAACGTAGCGCAAACTAAATGCGTAATATTTCCGTACGGTTAAACACAAACATTATTAGTGTGAGTGGCAAACAATTTGGAGTCGGATCAGACGCCGAGTTACTCCAAATTGCTTGCGAAAACGCCGACCGGTGTCTTATGGGATAATTTGGAAATAAATAACGTGTTCTATCGCTGTTTTATAAATTATTGAGGTCGGATAAGTCTGAATCAAAGTGCTTGTCTATGATATCAGCATAGTACTGGGAACGCGGCCTCAATATCTACAGGGCACTACTACCCCGTATCCCGCTATTCGCGATTCTAGTCGTTGTGTCTTGTTTTACTCAAACCGCTTGGAGCCAAATCAGACGCCGTGTTACTCGGCGTCTGATCAGTATCCAAGCTGTTTGACAACCAGGGAACGGTTTGACTAACTTAGAAAAAAATCGGACAAGGTTTTCAAAATTAAGCAACGCGAGAGCTTCAGCAGACGACACATACTATTTCGAAGCGGGGTAGGACTGATGAAATTTGATTTTATTATTGGTTCTCAGGGTCGGACATAATGATTATTTACACGAATTATATCAGTAATACATGTATCCTATAATGTTATCAGAGATATTATACAGTGCTTAAACTATACATTGACGGCTCTATCGGTTTCCCAGCGAATCACCATTATTCAACCAGCTTGGAGTAACCCAGCGTCTGATCCGGATCCAAGATGTTTGACAGTTTCCCCAAACTTAAAACGAACAAAGTTAAGAGATCACGCAGACGATAATTTAGCGGATATTTTTTGGGCGGCAGGAGAATGATTTAGTTAGTTTAGATTCGTGACAAATGTACCGTGTTTTATAACATGCCCCAAAGTTTACTCCACAAATGCAAATGCTATCATCATATAACAGTACTACAACAAAAAAGAATCCGTTTAACCGGAAACCTCGCTATCAGGAAATAGTTTTCTAATTTAAAGATGCATGCTCTATTTGCTAATAGTATAGTCCCAGAACAGAGGGCTACTTTATAAGCCATCAGATCAGTTGTTGCAATGTTTGAAATACTTTATATCATTAGAAATTCACCTTCAAAAGTAAATACATGTATTTCAAAATTGATGAAGATGATTTTCTTTCAAAAATCAGTATTTAAAGGGTAAACTGTTTACTCGTTAATCCGCACACATTGTTTATCCGGAATATATCTAGGCTCGTAACATGCAAATGCTCCAATTACTGCAATGTTTCCAAAACAATTCAAAAAGTGTTTTCTTCTGCCTAGATTTTAAGATTTTCCATCCGGCTTTTTTTCTATTCGGATAAGCCTTCAAATAGTATTCACTTTCTTCTCTTATATTGTACTTATCGGTACTGTTTATTTCTACCACTATTGCAGCACAATGTCTGAATCAGGAAATAGTAGTGTACAGCTCGGTGTCGTTAATAACAGTTATTTATTTCATAGGATGCCAATTATGTAACCGTGTAATTCATTATTGTTCTACGTTTGGTCCGTTTGATTACAAAGCTGTCTAACGCCATGATAGATGGGCTATAGGCCAACATTTAATGACTACTTCTCCACGCAACTGCTAGTCTCTGGAGGTTATACTTACACTATCTCCGATTAAATCGAGGATACTACAGTGACTGAAGCCATCTGTTTAATCGCACAATAGTACTTGTCCCTTCTTTATAATTTTACCACAAATGCTACGTTTAGGCACATTTTTAACCTCATATGCAACTTTTATACTCATCCAGAAGGATTAAATCTGATGTAGGCGGGTGGGAAATGAGATTGTTCATATGTTTTGAAAACGTTTTAGGGCAATGAAGCATGTGTTCGTTTCAATTAACCCTTCCATTTCCAACAATGCTGCAGTAGCGTGAAATGCTAATGTAAACATAGAGTGAAAAAGAGCTGAACACACAATTGTAATTGTTTCATGTTTCACAAAGCTTTAATTGAGATTATGTGTAATAACTGCGTTGAAAGTCTAGTTATAGGTAACGAGGTTTAATGGTTGTGTCTTTTACAGAGACTATTGTACAGTACTAGACATTGTTAAATGACGGCTTTACCGGTTTCGTTATGATAAGCTGCAAATGACACTTTTTTATAAACAACACTATGAGATTCTAAAACCTGTAATTTTGTTAAGTGCAGCATGCGGTTTTGGATAGTTTAAAACCGTATACAGTATTAAAACTAATTAACTTGACAATGTTACCGGTTTCGTTCCGGTTTACTTCAACCAGATTGCTGTTATATATGACGTACACACCGTTTCAAAACTGTCAGAAACCACTTGATTCGCCTTATAAAAGAGTCTGAGAGTTTTGAACTGATGTGACGACTTTTTGCAGCCTTTGCAGCAGACGGACGGCTTTTGAACTCATTGTGAACATTGAAGCATTGGCTCGTTACAAAAAATTGTCTCATTTCCCGCAATATTTCTTCATAATCCAAAATTAACACTTTTCTTTTGCCTACATTTGCATTCATTAGTTAAACTTAATTGGAATAAAAGGCTTTATTAATTTCCATACTATATTACACATTGAACCATGGTTGCCAAACCCAAGTTGTCAAGTCCATTAGATTTTGTTCTAGAACAAGGTTGCGTTCAATCAATTGTACATTCTTAAAAAACATTTGAAATGGCAATGTGTAGAAATACGGTGTATAATCAATATCAAATTCATTCAGATTGACAGTCTATTTTAAATTTCACTTCGCTGTACTTCTGTAACTGACAGCTTATAATGAAAATGGCACTTAGGTCTTCTATGAGGCAGTGTGAGTAACACCGAGATGCTTCTGGTTATACACTCTGTTGGGTTCGTTTCGCAAGAGAAGTATTGACCTGCGATATGCATGAAGATCGGCACGAAGTGTAGTCGACCGTTAATTCAAAAGCATGTAGGGATTGTGTCGAGCACGCAATTGTTTGATGAGAATTGCGTGAACATTCTTTCGGCATTATACAGTGTTGAAGACCCGTGTCCCTTGAACGTCTGGAAAACCGCTTACAGCGTCCGCCGGGAAACGTAAACATTAACCATCACCCTACCGCCACACTTGTCGTCTACCTAAATTATCGTCTGTTTGACATTAAAACTTGCCTTAAAATATTGTTGAAAATGTTGTCTGGGTGTAACACAGCTAGGACTTTATTGGACGCCGAGTAACTCGGCGTCTGATCTTTGATCAGACCTGTTAACGATAAACCTGTGGTCGCGATTAGAATGTACTGGTTAATACCACGGATCGTCGATTACAGGAAGGTGATAATCAGCATGATAAATCTTCACCGCGATTTCTATATGGATGATTTCTTGATAAGTAGGGTAATTAGTTTTGACTACAAGTCAGAGATATTGTTTTTCGCGACGGTGATGATAATCACCAACACATAGTATCCAGACCAGACGCCGGGTAACTCTGCGGCTTGTAAGGATTCATTATAAGTGAAACTCTGGCAAATGCTATACAACATTTGAAGCAAATCGGACACGTTCGAAAAATTAAGCAGATGGAAGTTAAAGAAGACGGCACTTTTTTCAGCGGGGCAACGGTTAAGATGTTAAACTTACTATATCAAATTCTGAAATTCTTACCATGGGTCACTAGGTGCGTTCTTTGAATATTTGTTAATAGGTGCTACATACACAATGCTGTGCCTGTATAGAGACAAACCATATATAGTACAGTCTGTTTTATGTTGAGAATCCAGTTTTTATCTCATCAAAAGGATATTTACTAACATTATGATTGTAACGTTGCGTATCGCTGTTGGAAAATCATTTTTTGTTTTGTCTTTGGAAACGCCGTGGTTCCAGATCAGAGACCAGGCATATGTCTTCAGTTTGTCACATGTCAGAATCGTTAGTTTTTTAACCTCAACAATCATGAACATAAATGAACCAGATCAGATACTACATCTTAGATGTTGGCAGTTGATCAGGTCCCACACTATTTGCTTATTCACAAGGTCGGTAGTAAACTGATATATAATGTGTTTGCAGTTTTATATTAAATTAACGTATATATTTGGGAAACTGTAGCGATCTACTTGATTAGCTTTCACGGTTTACTATAAAATAGATGTATATCAGTTTATTAAATGCATTATATCTAAACTTTTGGGTAGAGCACCAGCGTTCATTGTATCTCAAATATATTTGATAAAAAAGCACACTACAGTTTTCCTGTAAATGACAGCTCATAATGAACAAGACGCCGGGTCTTTTTTAGGACAGACCTTTTAAACCAGATGTATTCAAACACTTTGTATAATATAAAATAGATGTAAAGCTCACACTAACAGGCTTTGATCGTTAGTAAAGTATTTATTTCAACATGACCTGAGTACTTGTCCGGTTTCATTGCAGAAATAATAGAAAATAAAACACTTAAATTTTTTGAAAACAATTATGATCGAGCCAAATAGACAGACGTTAGACAAACAAACATAATGCCGGCCGTTTTGTACGCATCTGTCTATATAATACTCTATATAGCTGATTGAATTAACCGGGTGTAGCAGCGTTGGAGTGTATCACAGGACATTAAAATGCTACATAAAATAATAATTAATTAGGTTTGTGAAAATGGCGTATGATTAAGTTCCGCTGAAAACATTACGGACTATTGATTCTAATAGACTGTCCACTCTGATGGTTTGCATCAGATATTATTTTCTGTTGAGCGGGACGCTTTCTTTAAACGTTTAAACGTAACGCAACGCAAACTAAATGAAAATAATATGACATAATATTTCGGTATAGTTCAAAAAAAATATTATAAGAATGAGTGGCAAACAATTTGGAGTCGGATCAAATGCCGAGTTAATCAAAATTGTTCGCGAAGTCTACTAAAACGCCGCTCGGTGCCTAACGGGCTTATTTGGAAATGAATAACGTGTCCTATCTCTGTTTAATAAAGTATTGGGGTCGGATCAGTCCGAATCAAAGTGCTTGTCTATGATATCAGCATCGTACTGGGAACACGGCCTTCGTCATTATAGGGCATCATTAGCCTGCATTCCGCTATTAGCGACTCTAGGCGTTGTGGTTTATTTTTAAGCGGCTTGGATCCAGATTATTTGGCAATTAACTCGAAGTCAGATCAGGATCAAAGCTTGATGACAAGCAGGCAGAACTTTCACTTTATTAGAAAAAAATCGGACAAGGTTTAAAATTAAGCAACGCGAGGGTTTTAGCAGACGACACATACTATTTTAAAGCGGGGTAAAGGCTGATGAAACCTGATTTTATTATGGGTTCTCAGGGTCGAGCATAATGATTGTTTACACGAATGATGTCAGTAATAAATCCTACAAAGAAATCTGAAAAGGTTATCAGAGATATTATACAGTGCTGAAACTAATTAAATTGACAGTTTTACTGGTTCACAGCGAACTACCGTTAACTAGCTATGAGTAACTCGGAGTCTGATTTTGATCCAAGATGTTTGACTCTCAGGCAACAGTACACCAATTTTAAACGAATTAAACAAAGCAGATCACGCAGACGAGAATTCAGTGGACATTTGTGTTTGCGGCAGGAAAAAGGGTTAAGTTAATTTAGATTCGGGACTTCGACAAATGCATAGAGTTTTATAGCATGTCCCAAAGTCTACTCCGCAAATGCAATTATATAGCCTTTGCAAAACTAGATTTACTAGATGTACGGATCCATTATAACAGGATTAACGCTAATTACTTAATAACGAATAGTCACCATTAATGCAATTCAGCATTTAAAAAGCACAAAGCATACATTCAAACCCCAGCAGTGTAGGACAACTCCACGTCTTTTAGTGTTATCATCATAGAACAGTATTGCTAGAGAAATGTCTCGTTAATCCATAATCCGTTAAACCGGAAACCTTTGATATCCGGAAACAGGTTTTCTGGTTGCATATTGTTCTTGCAAATAGTGACAACCTCGTTTATCCGGAATACGTCTAGACAACCAACGTGTCCTAATGCACCAGATATATCTTTACAGTAACTAGTAGAAAACGAGAAGTAGCAACAGCACGAGTAGAAGTGATAGCAGTAATAACAATACTGGAATAAGTAGTAGTAGTAGTAGTAGTAGCAGGAGGATAAGCGGTATAACTGTTATGGTGGTGGGGGTTGCAGTAGTATAAGCCTGTTGTGTCTTCTTCTGCTGATGCAATGAAGAAGAGAGCGCTTGTTATATACCCTTTTCTCCACAGAAGCGCATTCAAATGCCTTATGTAACTGTTTGCTATTGAAAACATTGTAGAACATAAAGCATTGCTCGTATCGAGCAATTACTCCATTTACTAAAATGTTTGCATTATATTTCAAAATAGGGACTTGTTTGCTTATATTTCCTATTTTTCATCAGTTTTTTGTTCCGTTAGCCTACAAAAAGCTTGTGTTGGACATTGTTAATCCCATGCCCGTATTTCTATTTATTCGGCTATATTGTTATTATATCGGTAATTTTATTTCTTCCTCAATTGCAGTACTGTGTCTGAATCAGGAAATAGTAGTGTACAGCTCGGTTTCGTTAATAACAGTTCTTTATTTCATAGGATGCCAATTACGTAACCGTGTAATTCATTATTGCTCTACGTTTGGTCCGTTTGATTACAAAGCTGTCTAATGCCGTGATAGATGGGCTATTGGCCAACATTCAATGACTACTTCTCCACGCAACTGCTAGTCACTGGAGGTTATACTACTCTATCTGCGATAAAATCGACGATACTAAAGTGACTGAAGCCATCTGTTTAATGGCACAATGGTACTTGTCCCTTTTTATCCTATTACCTCAAATGCTACTTTTAGACCAATTCGTTATCTCATATGTTACTTTTAGACTCATTCACAAATCTGATGAAAATGTTTAACGACTCTTATAACCTATATCGCATAACGATGGAACAAAATGGCGACATATCGTATTTAGTATGTACTGTAAGTATTCTGCAAGTTCCCGGGTGTCGTTTTCCTGTTTTAAAAATCGGACAAGAAAATGTTGTAATATAATTTAGTGTGTTCAAAACGATAAGTCAGAGACACAATAGATCCTAATCAGAATGTCCACCAGGATAAGTCTGATCACGGTATACGCTGTTTGTCCATTACCAACTGATCAAAGACTTCGAGTAATTGCAGTTTAACTCTTTCGGCGCCATATTTAAAATTGTCGGTTGGGACTATTTTCAAATAATATATTTTAGCGGAATAAATCACAGAGACGA
>JAULCE010366505.1:0-10225 GCA_032359355.1 Macoma nasuta | reverse complement strand
AAGGGACCTAACGTAAATTTCACATATATGTGACATATGCGTACGTATATGTCACACATATGTGAAGAATACGTCCGTAATATTCACACGTATGACATTTACGTTTGTGTGAAATTTACGGTTCAACAGGGGTATCCCATACGGTTAGAGAAAATGTTGAATTTTGCCAATGCAATTTTGCGATTTACAGCATATCTTAAAGACTTAATAACACATGATTTGGTCTATGTGAATTGCGAAATCTTTGGGAGACAACTGACAATATTGTCACACACGCATAGTATTTAGCCTACACGGGAAAGGGGTCATCTGCAAATAGAGCAGATCCACATCAGTCGCCACTGTTTGTTACATATCAACAGCTACATTTTTTTGTCCTACATCTCTGTAAATAGTGTATATCCCAAACAGATGCTGGGTTGGAAACACAGAACTTGATCCGAGTTTACAATGTTTGCAATGCCAGAGTGTCTTTTTCCTGTGACCATATATAAATATGCGTACGTATAAAAATGGCGAAGTAAATGAATATGTTCTAGTTATTCACCTCAGTCAGACATTGACTATTTGATGGATAGATTGATGATGGGATTTGGATGGAAGAACAGGCCAGCAGAGGGAGAGAGGAAGAACAGATGGGCCGGTGTGACTTTGAGTGGATTGATTGATAAGCTAAAATTGTTTTTCAAATTGACCATTGAATTAACTTGGGATGTTATTGTATAAGCTGAGTTATGGCCCTTAGTTTTATATAGGGACATTTTTTAAAAATCTCTTTCTCTAGATATATGAGGCCCAAAACTTTCATAATTGGTACATGTATGTAGCATTGTCTAGTGGTCTTCAGCAATTGTGTTCTAATTATGCCCCCCTGGGGATTAATATTTGCAACACCCCGGGGTCAATTGTTTTTCATAGACTTGTATAGGAAACACCTTGAAAATCTTCTCCAGAGCCATAAGGCTCAGGTCTTTCATATGTGGTATATAGCATTGTCTAGTGGTCCTCTATCAAGTGTGTTCTAATTATGCCCCATGAGGTCAATATTGGCCGCACCACGGGGTTCATGTGTTTGTCATAAGGTGTATATGGAAATCTTTGAAAATCTCCTAAGTAGTAGTGTTGGTAGAAGTAGTAGTAGCAGTAGCAATGCCATCAGCATCATCAGTAGCAGCATCATCAGTAGTAGTAGTAGAAGTAAAAGAAGTAGTACTGTACACGTAATAGTAAAAGTAGTGGTAGTTGTTTTAGTAGCAGCATGTTTTTTAAGGGTTTGTCAAACTCGGAATTAGATGGCGTTGGCCTTGAAAAATTGAGTGGCCAATCTTCACTCTGATGTAAATAAGAAACACTTAGCATATATGAATTGATAAGGCTAAACGAAAGTACAATGTACGATGATTTAGATCTAATTATGCCTAATTAATTCATTACTAGTCAAAACAATGGGATTCCGCATTCGCATCGAAACTCAGAAACGAAAGCAGTGTCAGTAATAACCTTTACGGATTGATAGAAACAAAATCATAATCTAGAGTGTACGAGAGTTAGATTTTGTAAAAGAAACTGCTGTTACCTGAAATCGGCAAAACAACAAGTAAAACGCTTGACCTTGACGAAATTTGTTTGTTTACATATGTGTTTCGGGCGATTCTAGGTTATCGCAGTTTCTTATACAAAATCTGGCTCTCGTACAATCTAGATAATGTGTTACTTATTAAATATCCGTAAAAATATCACTGACACTGCTTCCGTTTCTGAGTTTCGATGCGAATGCAAACAAGTCGCGAAAACCCATTACTTTGACTCTACCTGTACTAATTTGACATGCTTAGAACTAACACTGCATGTTTTGTACTTTGCTTTAGCCTGATCAATATATGTATAATCAGCGTTTCTAATATACAACAGGGATAGTGAAAATTGGCCATTCCATTTTTCAAGGTCAACACCATCTAACTCCGAGTTTCACAAACCCTTAATTGTAGAGGAAGTATGTTATGTGTTGTGTTATTCAGGAACCCGTCTCGAAAAATTTTATATAGTTTTCTGTTCACAGCTGAGTATCTTTACGAAACCGATTTTAACCTTAATATTGCTATGACGTCATCCCATTATTCTTCCCGTCCAATATTAATTTCTAATGGGATGACGTCATAACAAATTTTCTAATAATGGATCGGAGTCCAATATTTTTCGTGTACACTCCAATCTTACTGTGTTGCAAACTAATGTATATATTCAAAGCACAAAAACAGTCAAACATGTAGAAAACACGTGTTTATAAATATGCTAAGCAAAATCTTCGACGTACATGTATATATACATTAAGATAAGTAAGAATTCAGAATATTGCATCTCGTATCAAACCCGTAATCATTCTTTAAATGACTTGCGCTGCGAGAGAATAATTAGTTTGTCTTAGTCAACAGTGTAGACCTAAAGCTGACGCCGTGCCAAGAGAAGCAGCTTCTGATGGCGTATTACACTGTCTGACAGTCATTATCATCTTGTTAAGTTAATCATGTTGTTAGTTAATTTGCCATTTTTAAAAATACTTCAACCAAAGTCAACAAAGAGGAATAATTCCGTCAAACTTCAATCCAGAATTATAGGCCTTGTCATGCAGGGTTGACTATTGATGCTGAACAAATGTAAAAAGTTTCATAGCAATACCTCAAACAATTTTTGAGTAATGGACCTTCTAAAACCAGACTTGGAATTCTTAACGCTTGTTTTCTCATGGAAGTAGACTACAAAGGGTTTCAAGCTCGTTCACTTTGGCGAGCCTTCATTAGTGTGGGAATCACAGGTCAAGTTCGCAACAGGGCTTTATCAGCTGTTGCACGGGAGACATAATCAGCCTCGTTGTGGATCTGGCGCAAGAGGGGGAACCATGGATCAGGCGCCACGGGGCAAATGAGTAGGCAGCCACCGAACATTGGCAGGCGAGACAGGACAGCGTAAGCTCATCATCTCCAAGCTCGAAAATTATCACTTATAGTCGGAGCACCATATGATCTATACTCCAGACGATAAATTGTTAACAGCAACTGAAAAAACAAGAGGCTCATGAGGGTGCTCTGCTGGCTTAACCTGCACACATACGCTAGATAATAACGTTGCTGATATGACTACTTTAATATTAAACCATATGGTACTCAGAGATGATCAATATCCTAACACAAGAGGCCCACGAGGGCCTGGTGCTCTATTGGTTTTACGTCTTTGCACATATGCTAGATAATCTTGTTGCTGTGATGGCCACTTTCATATTAGACCATTATGGTGCTCAGAGACGATCATTATCCTCAAACATATGACACCCAAGGTCAAGAGTTCCATGCGAGGTCTTAACATGATACTTACACCCTTTTAAATGTTGTCAAACAGTTAATTTATTTCAGACAGTTGTATAGAAGTGATCTGAAGAAGGTATGCTTCGTTAGCTAATATAACAAATAATATATTTCAGACTTTGTGTGATCCCAGGGGCGTGGTTAATATTGACCCTAGGATCACAATTTGAACTATCTTGCTAGACGACCACTAGACTGTAACATGCCATATATAGCAGCTCTTGGTCTTATGATTATTGAAAAGAAGCTTTTTAAAATTATTTCCTATGTAAGTCTATGTTAAACATGTGATCTCAGGGGTTGGGCCAATATTGAACATAGGGTCATGATTTTAGCTAGTTTTGAGAGGCCGCTGAACTATACCACATGCCAAAAATGACAGCTCTGATTCTCATGGTTCTGGATAAGTAGATTTACATATTATAGTTATTTCCTAAATAAAATTATGTAAAACATGTCACCCCGTGGCGCCCTTGACCCTATGGTCATAATGTGAACGATCTTGCTAGATGATAACTAGGCTATGTTATATGCCAAATATGGCAGCTCTCGGTTGGTCTTATGGTTCTGGAGAAGAAGATTTTTAAAGTTATTTCCTATTTAAATCTATAAAAACATGTGATCCCTGTGGCGGGGCCATTATTTTACCACAGGATCATAATTTAAACAATCTTGCTTAAGGTGTACTAGACAATGCCACTTAGCAAATATCAAATCACTGGACCTCATGGTTCTAGAGAAGAAGATAGTCTCTATATAAGTGCATGTAAAACATGTGACCCCTGGAAGTGGCCAATATTGACCTTAGGGTCATGATTTGAACAATCTTCAAAGAGGATCACTAGACTATGCTACTTACAAAATATGAAAGCTCTGGGTCTTATGGTTCTGGAGAAGAATTGTTTTTTTAAGTTTCAATTTGGAAATCTACTTTTAGTTCCTGTGAACTACTTATGCAATGAACCATGACCATTGAAACATGTTTGAAAGGGAATCATCTAAGGAAGCTTCATGTGAAGTTTTGTTTAACTTGGCAAAGCGGTTTATGATGAGATGTCGTTTACGGACGGACCCGCGCACGCACACACGACAGACAATTTCTCACGACATAAGCTCTCTAGCATTTGGCCAGTAGAGCTAATATTGAAGACAGGTTATTGGTTCTTATACTGCACTACCTCTTATTGACCTTGATTCATATACAAAATATCTATTCAACATCTATAACTCATTAGGAGATATAGTCTGAACAAAAGTTGGTAATGCCGACGCAGACGAATGGGTGAACGCAATAGCTCAGACTATTCATTGAAAAGTCGAGCTAATAATGGTCAGCTTTCGTACAAAGGTACACACGAATAGGTCAGATATTTGGCCTGGCAGGGAGGAGTTAGCCTTGAACATAGAAAGATTAATATAAATATCATTTTTCTGAAGTCTTCGGTATTTTTATAGAAATATAAGCACAACTTTGATAAACTTTGCCAACAGTTTGGACTCAGATGAGATGCCGAGCCACTAGATGACGTCACATCAAGATCAAAACTGTTTGGACTAGGGACATGTCTGTGAAGAGAAAAATAATGTAGCTTGTATTTTTTTATTTAATGAAGGAGATAATCATTTGCTCAAAGCGGTAAAGATCAACTGTATTGGCCGGCTTTGAATGATGACTATTGAACATGCTTGACACATGCTTATATCATAACATTAAGCAACACTGATACATTTACTCTTCGGGCGATTGTCAATTTACAGAGCACATAGTGCAATGATACCGGAACATTTAAACTTCGTGAATAAGAATCAAGCCTTTTCGAAGAAGCTTTGTTTCTATTATAATATCTATTATTTAAAAGACACACTCAATCATTTTTATAGTCTTGGAAAACTTAACTGATCTTAAAACATTTAGTCGAGCGACTGATCGTTTTTCACAAGTTGTCTAGTATTCCAGTCAGTGTCTTAAACAGCTCTGTTGCAATTTCTACTGTTTCTGGTTGTGGCAAATGTTCTCTTCGAATCTCACATATCTCTTCTAGCACAGGTACAAGTTCATCTCTACATCCCAACTGAGGTTTTTTAATTGTGTATGTGCTTTGTATACGAGTTATAGTCTCAACACCACAAGGAAGTTGAAACGAATAATCATGTGTATCATAAGCTTCTGGCTGATGATACAGAACCATCGGAATACCACTTGGAACTATGGTGTTTCTTTGTTGTCTTATTCTGTGTAGATTCCATATTTCAGCAAACGAGTCTAGATCACGTTGTATAATTGTGAGGAAACAGAATCTTATGCATTCCAAATGCATCGGGTCATCAATGCGCAACCATCCACGGTCCGACATATCTTTGAAATAGTTTCTCCAATATACTGTAAAACCATGTCTTAAATTTCCCCAGAAGCGTTCAATTCTTTGATTTGAAGTGGACCTTCCCGTTAAGTAACTGTTTACTCCAGACATGCTATCATTACTGTCGTACCTAAATGCTATCTGCATGTCACGTATCAAAACGTTTTCAGTCCCAGCATCACCACGGACAAGTCTTGGCACACGTCCTGTACGTTTTATGAAATCAAGATAAAGTCCAGCAATAATTCGTGGATCATTATTAGAACAGCTTGCCTCTAACCACAATAGTTTTCGAGAAAACCCATCAATTGCACCGTGAATAGCTATGCCATACGGTTTTAATTTGTCATAACCATCAACGTGTACTAAAAAGTTCGGTCCTTTATTAATATAAGTTCGACGACGCAAACGATGTCGGCTTTTCAATTCTACCCCGTCAGGATCAATAATTTTCAGTAAACGCCTGACTATTTCTTGAGTAACTCGAACGTTAGTCGTAGCATTTATGATTTTCCACAGTGTTTTGTAACCACTGTTACCAAATCCCCTTTCTTTTACTGTCCGTATGGCACGTACAACATCTAGTAATGGGGATACTGCATTACTCTTCCGAAGCCCTAACCGTTTAAGGATCCGTCTCAACTGACTTAAACTGACTACTGTATTATGTGCCAAGAGCAAGAATCCACAAATATCCTTCCAAGTATGACCTTGTCTATGATAGTACATGATCCACGCATCTCTGTACTCGTTTGGTACTACCGATATTACTGGTTCAATCAGTGCTAGTATCAGGAAAACACAGACCTGAAATATAAAGCAAAACAATACATAAATAACAAATATAGAATATTCAAGGGCGGATCCAGGATTTGACGTTAGGGGAGCATAACTTAGGGGAGCATGTTTTTGACATGTGATCTTCCCTAAGAAATAAAATTTATATGACTACGATTGTTGGCACGGGGGTTTGGGGTCCTCCTCCAAGAATATTTAAGCCATTTTAGTCTGAAATGGTGTATTTCTATGTATCTATAACGAAACATTCCAGATATTTAGCATAAACAAGTAAACTATGATGATTTTAGGGCGGGTGGGGTCGTTTTACAAAGAGTAGATCCGCCAGTGAATATAATACATTATAAATACAAGGATGCTAATCTACCACGTCGATGTTGTGAACATTTCTGTCTAGTTATTTACAAATCTCACAATGCCTGACAAACTTACAGTCCCAACATTAGCACTTACACATTAGAGCATATGCAAGACCCCATGGCATTTTACATCTATGTGCGACATTGACCCCGGGTCTTGCGAACAATACGTTACCTTCAAGTGTGTTATGTACTAAGTAATTTTAAAATCCAATAACATCCACTCCAGAAACCAGTTTAAACACTGAGTACTTATATATATATAGGACCAGTGACCATGAATGGCAAAGGCCTAAGCAAAACTCGAGTTGGTCAGACAGATGGACAGACACAAAGCAATTCTGTAATCCCGTAACTGATATTTGACCAGTTCAGGATATTAATAGGGAATTTATGCAGCTGTGATTTAATTGAACTATACTATTGAACTATTGAAAAATAACTTAAGATAAAACAACGCCACCGCAAAGCGGAACACCCCCCTGCAACCATGCAAATGTTAAAAGTGCACTTCCATCATTCATTATTACCCTCATCACAGAAAACAAATTTGCAAAGGGATGAATCAAGTCATATTGTATGTAAGTCTAAGCTGTGTATATGAGACATTTCTTCTATAGATGTCAAAAGTGACCTTGACTATCAATAGGGTTCATCCACTGCCCGCCATGAACACGTGAGCAAGTCTGGATGATCATATGCACCAAGGGTTGGTTTCTAGAGGGTTCACAATGGTTTTTTTATACATGTCTATTGTGACCCTGACATTTGACCTTGACCATCAATAGTGTTTATCCACTCCCCATAAGGAATAATGTGCAAGGTCTGATGATGAAATGCAATATGGTTTGGTTTCTTTTGTGTTCCAAAGGTTTTTCTATACATGTCATTTGTGACCTCGACCTTAGACCTCTGACCTGGACAATCAATAGGGTTCATCCTCTCCTCATTGGAAAGTGTGCAAGGTTTGGTGATGATACAACCCATAGTTTTCCCTCTATCGCGTTCACAAGGTTTTTCTATACAAGTCTATTGTGATCTTGACCTTGGTCTCTGACCTTGCCAATCAATAGGGTTCATCCTGTCCCCATGGGGAACAAGTGGGAAAGGTTTGATGATGATACAACCTATAGTTTGCCCTCTATCGCGTACACAAGGTTTTGTTTTTTCTGTACATGTCTATTGTGACCTTGACCTTTGACATCTGACCTTGACCATCAATGGGTTCAAGCTCTTCCCATGGGGAACATGTGTGGAAGGTTCGGTGATGATACAGCCCATAGTTTTCCCTCTGTCGTGTTCACAATGTTTTTCTGTACATGTCTATTGTGACCTTGACCTTTGACCTTGACCATCAATGGGTTCAAGCTCATCCCATGAGGAACAAGTGTTGAAGGTTCGGTGATGATACAGCCCATAGTTTGCCCTCTATCGCGTTCACAAACGTTTTCAATACATGTCTACTGTGACCTTTGACCTTAACCTTCAGTAGGGTTCAAACTCTTGTCATGAAAAACAAGTGTTGAAGGTTTGGTAATAGTACAACTTATAGTTTTCCCTCTATCGCGTGCACAAGCTTTTTCTGTACATGCCTATTGTGACCTTGACCTTTGACCTCTGACATTTACTATCAATAGGGTTCAAGCTCTTGTCATGAGGAACAAGTGTGAAATGTTTGGTGACGATACAATCAATAGATTGCGCTCTGTCGTGTTCACAAGCTTTTTCTGTACATGTCTATTGTGACCTTGACCTTTGACCTTTGACCTTGACCATCAAAAGGGTTCAAGCTCTTCCCATTAGGAATAAGTGTGGAAGGTTTGGCGATGATACAACCTACGGTTTGCCAGATATCGTGTTCACAAGGTACGGACGGACGAAACAAGGACGGACAGACAGACAGACAGACAGACAGAAGGACGGACGGACGCACGGCAGCGATGTTATATCCCCTCTGCAACTTTGTTGGAAGGGGATAATAAGGTGTGTCCCTGAAACATTATGCCCCCGACATCAATTTGACCTATGAGCGTGACCTTTTGACATGTAAAATCGAATTGATATCTAATATATTTTGCAAATATGTCATGGGTATATTTAAAGAGATCAATGTGATAGATCTAACTCTAAAAGCTTAATCGGTCCATGCTAAAACTGCACCTGACCCAAGCTCCCCCACCACCCCTTTCTAAAACCACGTCGTCAGAACACGTTATTTAAAACCTTTGTTTATTCAGACCAATCTAAAATTGGACTGGCGGTGGCGGACAGAGCAATGATAAAATGAGTATGAAAGCGGCAATGATTAAATAATAGTAAAATATTTTGTACTTTAAATAAAACATTACTTACCATTTCCATTGTGTCTTTCGACCAACTGCAATCAAGTTTGATTTTAAAGTCATTCACAACTTCAAATATGTCGCGATATTGTTGGTTTACATATTTAGAAAATATCAATTTGTAGCGAAACTTAATGTTGGAAAGCTTAAGTTATTATGTGCACAATGCTACATTAACACTCTATGTCGAAATAAGTTATGTTGTCTTGTTGTGTTTGTACATGTCGGATTGAAGAAAATATCGATTATTCGCGAAACTTTATGTTGGAAAGATTGAACCATTTTGTGCACAATGATAGATTATCTACGGAAGCTGTAAAGGGCCTCTACTTACGTGAAGATCTTTCAACTAATCGAATTATTTTTGTCGTTTCGCCATGAAGAATCTGATCTTTTACAGAAGATTAAGTTTTAAAGACCAGATTCTTTTCAAATAGTTGCCATATCTGTTATCGCATTAACAAAAAACATTTCGTATGTCGCTAAGTGTTTTGGTGACAAATTTTTTTTTGAGATAATCGACAAGATTG
Organism: Macoma nasuta; assembly: GCA_032359355.1. Lineage (NCBI taxonomy): Eukaryota > Metazoa > Mollusca > Bivalvia > Cardiida > Tellinidae > Macoma > Macoma nasuta. The sequence continues at coordinate 477 of JAULCE010366505.1, read as the reverse complement.
AAAGCGAAATACGACAAAATTTAATTGATAATCGAGACACGATGCGTCAACTAGAAAAGAATATATCGATAATTGCAATGAACATCTTGCAAAGTCGACAAAATGGTGACTACATTTGAGTAATGTTCGCAATTGTTGATATAAAAAACTCGATTTTAGAGTCCCGACAAGATTGACTGCGAAAAAATACAAAATTAAATTGTCAACCGAGAAATGATGACAAGAAAAACAAATATTTGCAATTATTGATATATCTTTTCAAGTTGACGAATTGTTTTTCGAATGACAATTAAATTTTGTCGTTTATCGCATTCTGTCTGTTCGAATATTTCAAATATCGTCATAACTTTGTCGACATTGCAAGATATTAATTGCAATAATCGATATATTCTTTTCGAGCTGACGCATAGTGTCTCGATTGACAATTAAATTGTGTCGTTCTTCGCATTCAGCCTTGTCGAATACCTCAAACCTATT
>JAULCE010366283.1:0-10226 GCA_032359355.1 Macoma nasuta | reverse complement strand
ACGCTTCCCTCTTCGCTTGTGCGACGACAGGAAGGTCATAATACTCTATGAAGACTACTTTGAAAGCCGGAAACGGAGGAAGTATGTCATATATTTGTATTGTGCCCCTTCTGTCGTGCCCTTGAAGGCTGCTCTACAGTTACCCTGACTTCTGACAAGTCATTCAGTACATTAATGATTGGCGAACACAGTCAATGACTTTTAATAGTTCTATGTTTTACATATATTTTACGACTGGATTTGCCATCACTGATGTTGTGGAGCAGTCGGACGGGGATACCGTTTTTAGTCACTGTACGTCTGATGGGGTGATAATGAGATAAGAGTGAGGTTGGGCGCCCCTAAACCGGTTTAAACCCCCAGTGGAGTATTTGCCACTGACCGTCCCAAGGCGGTTCTCCTGTCTTCACCCTAGATTCATGTCTGTTTTTTGTCCTTGTGTGTCTTCTTTATGTTGCGTATGTTTGGGCTCACGTGTGTGTGAGTGAGTGAGCGGGTGTGAGTGTGTTGAGAAAATATTTGTTTCTGTGCTGTTCGGGTGGCTGTTTGTTTTGTATGTGGTATGTCCTGCAAGACCTTCTTATCTACTTGTTCTCAAAAGGAAACCTGGAGACCTAGATTTTATTGATTTCGTCTTAGAAGATGTTGTTTTAGAAAAGTGGAATACACGCAGTGAATCTAATTTCTTAAACATACCTGGTTATGAATTAGAGCATATATTTGCTATAAGATTTAGTAAATGTAAACGCGGACGATTCGCAATTTAAATGTACAATTATTTTGCTTTAGATATTGGTGCAAATTGTTATCTCACACAGTTGATTTACCGTTTAAAGTTTAAATGTTGCTTACAGAAAATTTTGAAACAGAATACAAGGCTAACCGCATTTGGCATTTACTGTCCAAAGAAAATTAGAACATTTAGGTTTTTCAGATAGTTGGCAAAATCAGTTGTTGATTGACATATCATTTGAAACTAGAACTGTCGCCATCGGCGGACTGAATTATCCCCTACAAAAGGCTTGACATTGAATTGTGACGTTGACCTTTGCTACACATTCTGAAAAATGCGCTCTGCACGTAGTCTTTATTGTGGTAAACAGTTTTGCCAAATCATTTCAAAATACTTCAAGGGGTTATATATGGAGCGGACACAAAAGTGTAGGCTTACACATTTAACCTTGAATTGTGACATGGATTTGTGACCTTGACTTTTGACACACATGCCTGAAGCACGTGCTCTGCACGTTTTCTTGTTCTGGTGAACATTTGTGCCGAAACATTTTAAAATCCTTCAAGAAGTATGAAAGCTATGGAGCGGACACGGAAATTTGAGGCTAACTTATTTGACCTTGGTTTGTGGATTTGACCACATGCACCAAGGTATGCGTTCTATACGTCGCCTTGTTGTGGTTAACATGTGTGCCCAAGCGTTTCAACCTTGATAGAAACCGTAAAATGCGTAGGTTTTGCAACATCCAAGCGGTAGAAATAGAATTTCATCTGATTCTCTGTCAAACCTATCGTGATTAAAGTGCCAACCATTATTATAACGATTATTGCCACTGGTCGCCATTTCCTAAATTTGAGTCGTTGATTTGTTCTGTTTCCAAAAGTATGAATTTAAATCTCGAAAAGATTTGTACGAAAAAATTTCAAGAAGGCTAAGCAATATTTCTGACATTATACCTGCTCTGACAATACACCTATGACGTAGTGAAAGTGTGCTTTTGTGTAATTTCATCAAACTGCAATGAAGTTGTACTGAGTTACGGGCTTTGATATTACGAAAATTTGGAATTTTAAGTTTGTGTCGCATGTAACTCTAAAAATATTAGTGCTAGAATGATAAAAAAACCTTGGGAAATTATTAATCAGCATGTAAACTTGTGCGCCTGGGTATTTTCATTCAACTGCAATGAACATTCACAGTGTTATGGGTCTTGGTGATGTGAACAGTGGCAATTTTGACAAAGTTGAAGTGGGGACATTTCTGTCCCCTGGACATATAATGTCGTAGGCCATTTGTAACTCTATTGGTAGCTGTATTTTAAGTCAGAGACTGGAAGAAATGTGGAACCAGTGAACTGTTATGCCTCACTGATTTTCACAGTGGGGGTAATCTGATGTCCAAACACATGTCCCTCACTCCTGGTTTGGGTCTCAAACCGTTCAGTACTCCAGGTTTGGGTCGCTAACTGACAACAGCTAAAAACGCTGTTCTTATAAATCTTACCGTAAGCGGTACATGTGTTTCCCTCCCACCATTTAATTCTTAGGAATAACGTATACATATGTAGGGTGAATATTTCTGAGTGATGTTGTTAAAGGATATTAGAAATTGATTCTAGATATATTAGAATTTCAGAAATAAGACGATAGAGGTCAGCCATAGACGTTTTAGGGCTACATTTACTGAACTATCTCTGTAAATATTAAATAATAAACCGGTGTCAAAACGAACAACAGAAAGCCTTTGTTTAACTAACCCCTACTTGTAGGGTATATCATCTAAAAAAATCTTCCTCCGGGAAGTACCTAACGAGAAACGGTTACATTTGGCGTTGTTCGTTGACATAAAAGTCATGCCAAAGGAGTTAATGCGGAAAAACGAGTTAATCAAGCATAAATGTAGTTTATAGTTTGGCTATGGGCATTATATGTTTGATTCAAATGAAGAGTAAAAGACGTATCTGTAGCAGATGAATGTTGAAACAAATGTGGGAAATGAATCATTAGCTCAAAATAGGCAAATGCTCCATTTTTCCAAAATGTGTTCAAAGCCATTTAAATTAGGTTATTCCATTCTCCAATATAATCTATCTATTTCTCACAGACTTGTATTCCGAACAATCCAACGAGGTGAACGATATTTTTTTATTGGTCACGTATGCCAAATTTGAAAGATTAATATTGAAAACGAAAATTTGACGACAAAGATGTGTAATTTTCTAGACCCTTTTCACCACAAGCTATTTTTATACTAACCCTAGCGGAAAGAATCTGATGAAAAATATGAAAATCTAGGCAAAACAACCCTGCAATTTTTAAACTTTTTAAAATCATTGTATGAAATGAAGCATTTGCTCGTTGCGAGCAAATGCCTCCATTTCCTACAATGATTTCATAAGCCATCTGTTATAGAGACGCTAAAAGAGCTTGTGTGGAGTGAAGGGTTAATACAATTTATGTATAAAAAATCTCTTGATAGGTTTGTGATTTGTTTTGATGTAGGATACATCCTATGTATATGTATTACATATTGGGAGAACACTAAAGTTTTAGAAAGCTCAGCGATACTGTTGCAATAACAGTACTATGGCAACAACCAATGGTGGCTCGGAAATCAAAGACGACAAACCTGTACTGTATCGGCAACACGATGAGTCACATCGACGAACGTGTTTAGATACGTGCTCATGTTTTCAAGATTGACTATCGTCTCAGAAAGATCACCTGAAAGAAAAATAGAAACATGCATCACAAGCGACATCAACGTGAATTATAAGCAAACTAAAAGTGAAAAAAGGACATCAGTCGTTCTAAAATTTACCCCCAAAACATAAACATTTTTTTATAATATAAGACTAGAACGTTCTTAATTTAGTCAAAATGTAAGGCATCCTTATGGCATGGAATCTTATTTCTTCACTAAATTATAAAAAAAAAAATGTTTATGTTATGGGGGTAAATTTTAGAACGACTGATGTGCTATTTTAAATTTTGCCGATGAACGACACGGCAATATTAAAAGGCCAACAACTGTAAGACGTTCGAAAAAGATGTTTGGACAAATTATATAGATATTATAACTAGAAAATATACGTCAAATGGAAAATGTGTATGTATCATATGTCAGAAAAAAACTTGTGTTGTGTGCATTATTACTTCAGCGTTCTCGATAAAATAAATAGTATGCCTTCATTTGACATCAGCTATTCTGAGAAACAATGTAGATTTGTTTGTTGCAGATACCCAATGAAAACTGTACCACAGGACATCATACTTACAAACTAATATAGTTGTTTGGCTTTTAAAGTCATTTTACATGGTCTAAATTTAGAGACGTTTATATTTACTGTCATCTAACTTCTACACGAATCATAAATTAAAGCATAATGTCAACAAGTGTAGATTCCAAATTATATGGTGCCATTCTGGATACATATAGGATCCATCATGAGTTTTCTTTGGAGATCAAGATTTCTTAAATAAGTCTAGAAAAGACAGTTATTAACCAAGCCTCTTGGCGAGGTTGATAACTGTCATTTTCGAGACGAATTTAAGAAATCTTGATCTCCATAGAAAACGAGTAATGGATTATTTTTTATCACCTAAACCTATATATGTATGCAAATGCCGCGCGTATGAATACAATTCGGTTTTTGTTATCACACATGTTGGAGATCGTTGTTCCGTGATTTGTTCTCAAATCGAAGATAAGGATATTTATGCGATAAGAAATGTTTGAATTGTTTATAACCGATTCGCCCAAAGAATACAGATTCTGACGCCAAAGTGTATTTGTGGTTGTTGATATATGAATGAAAGCATATTTGTGCATGACAATATAATTATTTCAGATTTAGTTTATAAGTAGACTGACTGTACGTCAACATCAACACATGACAAGTGCTATTTGATGAAACGTCACACCCTACAAATTCCTATTTCTACAATCGTTCCGTCAAACAGTCTAATGGAAGTGCTTGCAGCGGAAAGTATTTTCAACATGCCTTAAACTATTAGGCATTTTCTAAAATGACTAGCTGTTTTAGTCATTTTACAAATTGAATAAAATGGTAAGGTTTTATACAAAATGCCACGAAAATCAGCAGGCATTTTGTAAAAAGACTAATTGTTGACGACACGTGAACAACGTGAGGCAGTGTACAACTACGTAGTCATTCTATTAAAAAATACTTACGTTTTAAGGACAATATAACTATAACTGTTGGTGAAATTTCTTGGCAAAGTCATTAAATTGTCCAAGTATGTTTGCCAGCTTTCATTGCATTGTGATTTGAATATTTTCAAACTTATCGTAAATGACAAAAATACGTATATATATGTTTCGCCATAATTGTTTACTTGACAAAAGACTTCGTTTCTTAATTAGACCCTTCACTCCTACTCCTCAAAAACGCATTTGAACGCCTCTGTAGCTGGCGACTTTTGAAATCATTTCGGTAAGCACATGCTCCATTTTCGACAATATTTTCAAAGCAATTACAATTAGTGTTTCCTTTCTCCTAAATAATCTTCTTATCGATCATATACTTTTATTGTGGGGAATGACTATTCACAAGGCGGCCGTGCGAAAAAGAATCTGTTATTCGAACGGCAACAGTTTACCTAACAGACTAGTTTTTCATGCCGTATCCGGTATCTTATATTAATGCATTGATAACATGCGCCATACATTATAATGGGTACAAAAGTCGGAAATTATGAAATTGGAGACATATTGAATCCCGAGACCAAATTCCCGGCACCCAATTAGAACGAAACGATGAATATGCGTGATCACAAATTGGGCGTAGCCGAGAGGTTCTGACTCTCGCTTATCACTCTGGCGACCCCGGATCGATTCCCCATCTTGACGTTTTCTTTTTTTGGATTATCTTTATCGTTGTATGAGTTACCAGCAATTACTGTGTAATAGTTATTTTCTTGAAAAGTTGCGGGAAAAACAGAAATATTGACATTGATGTATAGTTGTAACGTAAGCAAAATCGAGCAAAACCCACATGTCAATGTTGGCAATTTTGTGCTTAGACGTAGTTTTACTTATCAACTTTTCAAACAGCTGCGCTTTTTATGCCCCCACCACTGAAAGAGGGGGTCATATAGATTTGCCTTTGTCCGTCTGTCCGTCCGTCTGTCTGTCCGTCCGTCTGTCCCGATAGTTTGTGGCCCGCATAACTCTTAACGCGTTTGTACTACAGACTTGAAACTTCATGGATATAGTATTCAGGGTGTGAACTTGTGCACCTGGGTATTTTATTATATTTACGGAATTATAGGCCTTTATTTTGTGAAAATATGGCATTTTTTTTCAAAAACTATTATCTTTATACCGTAACTGCCCTTTCAAACAACTTTCACGGATGACACCCTATCAAAATGATTGAATCACTCTGTAATCGATCCCAGGTCAATTTGATCAAACTATTACATTTTGAAGTATTCCATGTGCGTTTTGGTGTTTATTTATCTGAAAAAGGTGTAGACTGCAATATAAAGTAGTCTACGCCCCTATAACAGTCCCCAACACATTAAGTACTTGGCGGTCATGCGAAATTTGCCTGAATAAATATTCTTAGAGGTTTTAAAATTGTATATTAAAACATGCAATTAAATAAAATGTATGTCTAGTCTTTTAGGAACACGGCAGTTGTGTCCCTAATAGACTAGAGACACTGTGGCCGTGCGAATAACTAGCTTTATTCGCACGGCCGCGATGCGAATAGCCTCGGCCTTTATTGAGACTGGGTCTAAAATGCCATAAAAGTATACCCCTTAATCAATCATCATAATCCACTACTGAAGTAAATTATCGATTTTCGACTTCTGGTCTCTAACTATGAAGTGATTGAAAGTGCCTCACTAAACTGGAAGCCAACTGCTATACGACCCATCAACGTGACCAGGCAGTGATCAACATAGAATGGTATATCGTATGTATCATATTTAAAGGAAATAAACGAAGTGTGCACGACTCTGAACTCAGAGTCATATACTTACGACATATACTTACTATAAATGATAGTAAATATCACTAACGTATACTTATCCTCTATATTACACCGGTCGAGTATGAAAATATTTAGCATTATCAACATCCGTTATTATGGCTATCGATCCCATCAATCAAACCTGACAAATGTAGTATCTGGCAAAGTTATGAAAATAATGCTTAAATAAAAATACAAACCTATACTTTGACGAAGTCGTTCCATTTCTTTTTCCATAGAAGATATTTCCTTTGTCAGTCTTTCAACTTCTTGTTGCAAAGATGTGATTTTCGATTGTGTGAGATTTATTCTAGATCTTCGATCTTTCAGTCGTCCAGAAATTCGTTTGATTTCAGAGTTATAATCAACCACTGACTTCCCTGCCATGACGCCACAGGCTACACTTCCAACAGTGGCCAAACTACTACCACCTAATCAAACAATAAAATGGTTGTTAATCCTATAATTCATACATACGAATATTACCCCTTTGGCAAAAAGTGTTGTCTCGGGTACCGTATTTCTCAGGTTACCGTTTTATGTCTTATTAACAAGGAATCGCCGCCTAGCGAACGCCAACGCTCGTTTGTTTTTCCAAGATAACCTAATTTTATAAAGGCTAGTTTTATGTGACTTGGTATTGACATGCGTTTAGTTCCTAGAAACATGTATACCAAGCTTAAGTTGGAAATTATGAACAGTTGTTGAGAAATGAGGTAACGTTAAGGGCTTTTGGCGATTGCGTTCTAAAAAGAGGTATACTGAATAATTATTTCTCAGTATCTTTCACGTAACAAGAGCGCCCGCGCAGCGAACACCATTGCTCGACTTTCTTTTTCAAGTTCAAAAAGGAGCATAACTGAATAATTATTAAAGCCAGAGTTATGTGACTTGGTTTTAACATGCATATTGCTCCTATGAACATGTGTACAAAGTTTCATATGAAAATGTTGAACATAGATTGACTTATTGGGTAAGATGACAGTTTTGGGACGCCGGAGACGATGCAGACGACACCGCCAATGTCAAGGGTATCACAATAACTCGACCTTCATTTCTTTAAAACACAGACGCGCTAAAACGTTCTCATTCTCTAAATTTTTGACATGTTTTCTTCAACTCTTACTGGGATGACGTGCTTTTTAGTCTATTTCTCATGTTATTAATAATACAGTCGTATCTCGTATTTTAAAATTACAAAGGTATCTTAGAATCCTTTTATTCAAGGTATCGTGCAAAATCAACATGCTGCTGGATAGATACTACTGCTTATTCCTATCAATGTACAATCCTAGAATAAATGCATATATATATAATAAATAAATAAATAATATATATTATGACGAAGTAGGAAAATATCCAATGCAATAAAGTTTCTTTTTAAATCATTGAACCGTTGTGTGAACAGGCAATGTCAAAACATAATTGTCACGGCAAAGATAATTGGCAAACCTGAATGAAATGTTGGTCTACATCACAAACATGCTACAATTTCATTGATGTTTATCATTTAAATAGTTATTCGAGGTTATAAAATGTAGAACACGTACAGTTACACCAAAAGAATAGCATGCCAATTATCGCGTTTCATGTTACACGCTATATATTTTTAGAGAGATTTATGCGAGACAACAATCATAATCATAAAATGTTCATGCATTTATCACATACCATTCGCTATTTGCCAGTTTAGATACTTATCTCGAATTTCCTTATTTTACCTATTTGTGTAAGATGACAAATGACGTCATATATATCATAAATATTAAATCGTATCATATTGTACACAAATAATGTCACTCGACGTTAGTTACAGTTTAATTCCAGTTCAGTATCAAAATAATATGTGATAAAATTTGTGATAAATTATGTGATAACAAATCTGACACTAGCTGTCTTTTGGGAAAAACTTTTCTTTAACACGTGTCATAAATCTCAAGGTGCAATTCGCAAACAAGTGTGTTATTCAATTTAACACACACATTCGTTTATGGTGTAACGAATGATAGCTCGACTAGTCTACAAGTAGTTTGCAATTTAAGGAACATAATAACCATCTTACATAAAATAATTTGGTAAATATGTTTATCTTGTTTAACGCATTTCCAATACATTCCATGTCATTGTCACGTTTAGAATAAACACACTAATGAGATAAAGAAAATTACCGGTACGGTTTAATTGAAGGCTGGTTTACACATCGTTATAAATACCATTCGACTTAAAAACACACAATACATCATCAATTATCATCGCGTTTGGCTCCCTAACTCCTTTTTTTCTATATGCAATTTTTACACTTATTCACAAGAAAATAATCTCATAAAAACTATAAATATATATGTCCAAAGGCAATTTAAGTTTTAATGGTTCGAAAAAAAATTTGTGAAATGAAGCATTTGGTAATTTTGAGCATTTGCTTCCTTTCTCAAATAGTTAACACTACCTTGATGTAGATCATGAACCGCATCTTGGGATATTTGTTTTTTGGTATTGCAATCATTGTTAACTTTAGAGCATAACTGACACCACTGTAATTATAGATCGTAACAAGTGTAGAATAGTGATTACCTCCATAGTTAGGGCTCTTATAAGTAATCAAAGCTCGCCAGAATATATCAGCCAAGTAAACAGAACAAATTGATAAACTCATACACATTGAGTTCAGTTCACACAAAATCAAAATTGCAGTTTGTATGGCATCATATTTTATATAAAATTTTATATTTAAAAAACAAACAATATAACCATTTACTCCCTAGATACGCCTCTGTTACAGCTTATTATTGAAAACGTTCTGGGAAATGGACCATAAGCTTACCAAGAGCATATACTCCATTTTCCCACAATGTTTTCAAATCCATTCCAATTAGGTGGTTTTCTTACTATTAGAGAATATCATACCGGTATGCCTACGGAAATTAGAAACGCAACTCAAATCACATAGAACCCAACTTTGAGGAAATCGGTAGTCGTTATCCGTGTTCTAAATTAATTTTTTTGCAGGCCACACCACAGAGACAATGCTGGTGTTAATCATTTTATCCAAACATATCTGCAATAGACTGACATGATTCGAAGTCTGTATTCTCAAGATTACGCTTTAATTTATGTTAAGGCAGGTAATCGGATTGTTGTCACATTTGAAACAAACATATTAAAGCCTCTAGACCACGGGAGGTCTTGAAAAGGTGGATTCTTGCTAAATACATGATATCAAACCACTGGATCGAACAAAATTTTAATCTTTGTTGAACGTTTTGAGAACAACGGTTAACGTCAGTTTTCAGAAAAAAGATCGATATCCCAGTCTTGTTGGAATATTTTGTCGATAAGAAATGATCAGTTGAAAGCTGGTAACTATATACAAAAAATATTCCAAGAATATAATTTCAGGTTTTGTTTTAAAACAATTGAAAGTAGATAGAAAGGTCTTGCAGGACACACCACATACAACACAAAACAGCCACCCAATCAGCACAGTCACAC
>JAULCE010366061.1:0-10228 GCA_032359355.1 Macoma nasuta | reverse complement strand
TTATGGTCACCCTGATGATATGTTTCACTGGTAGAATTTCATTTAAAGCAATGACAATAAAAATGGATATAAATCATAAGTTGAAATTTTGAAAGTGGGCTAGATCTCAGTATGCAATGTTTAGTGAAAGACAGGTCAGATATATTTGAGTAGATGATTTTAATTACAACAACTTAATGAATACAGCTTCGTGTGCACGTATTTATGCAATGCTGTACAGGAATATCAGCCATTAAAGCATATCGAATCTTTACATAATATACCATAACACTTAATTGCAGTATTAATGCAAAATAATTAAAGCCGGAACGGAACATAAGCGAAGTCGAATAGGGTCGGTTTAACCGTTTTCGTGAAATGATTTGTACAAACGGAATCAAACTCGGATTGATTTGGAAATTCGCATTGTCGAAGTTAGAAAGACTTGTTTGATAAATAATTCTTAGTTTGAATTAAAATCACGCACTTAAAACTAATTAAAATGTCCCAACTTCGACACGTAAAAAAACACATACAAAAGCAACTCATATTTTAGTCCACACTTTAGTTTCGATTAAAGTCACAAATTCGACCTAATCGAGAACGATACAACAAAGTTTGACTGTGGCGATTTCACAATACAAATTCTCCAGTCTGAACGTGGTTCACTACAAGGTATTGTACAATACAAAATGCTTAACTCTTATAATGTCTGTATTACCGGTATAATGCTATGCTAAAATTGTATTTAATTTTTTTTTATGATGGATGAAGGAGTCTCTGAGTCTATCAGTTATCATTGATGTAAGGCAAGTTAAGTTTTTGATTCCACGGTAAAAGCTTTTCAATGTTTGTTGTACTCTGAGGTAACAATTAAAACCTTTAGAACATCCGATGTATACTGTAAAGCACTCAAACTAATTAAATTGACGAGTTTACGGGTTGGTCCGGTTTCGCTCTTATTCGCTGCGGTTCGGATGCGTTCGTGAATCGATTCAACTCTCAGAAATCACATGATGCGCTTTATAATGCGAAGTATATGATTGGTGGGAGTTGTGAATCGCGTCATACGACATATGCTCCGTAAAAGGTCATGCCGATTGAATTCGAATTTGATTAGGTTCCGATTCCGGTGGCAATTTTATTAGTTTGCTAATTAATCTAAGGACACGATAAATTAACCGTATGGGTCAGTCTGGCTAGGCTCTACAACCTTCATTGTTTTGCTTCTCTTACCAGATATTTTGAACATATAGTAATAGGGTAAACCGACAATGGTGAAGACGCTTTATTTTTACCATTCAATAAAACTTTATAAAAAACCGACACGTGTTAATTGTTTCAAATAGTTTGTGCATTGCGTTGCGTTTCGGTTACGTTGAATTTGCGTTGAAAAGGTCATTAATAGTTTTTTTTCCCACTGTAGCTTGTCTTATATTTAGAATAATTAAATTATAATTACCTGGAGTTACCGAATATTTGGGGGTTATTTCGGTTGTCTAAAAATCTGAGCTAGCATACATATATGTCTGCGTTGGTTTGCACATTCGTGAGTTTGACTTAAGATTTAATTATGCAAGTTGTAGTGTATCAGATGAATAAGATCGTTCTTCGATGCCAATCTACCAATGCTTAAACAAGTTAATTCGAACGTCGGGTTATTAGAATACAGTCGAACTTTAATGGGTCGAGCTCTGTTGGTTTGAATGTATGGCTGTCGAACAAATTGTTAATTGACCAACTCATAAAGGTTTTTGTTGTGTAAGCATATATATTAGTTGCAGGGACTAATTTGATAAGTCTAAATTACCGGAAGTTCGAATTTCTGGTAATTAAGGCTTATCAAAATAGTCCCTGCAACTTTGAGCCAATGAAGTTCGACTGTAAATGTAAAACAGTCTCGCAACTACGACATAACCAGTTTCAAGGATATAATGATGATCCGTGTTTTATTAGTGCATGATTGTAAAACCTTAACTTTGGATTATGTACTTGATTAAGCCTTAAACTAAGTACTTTATAGATGTTTTAATCTTCGAGAGTTCTCATGATGCTTCTATAATGCTTGCCTGTTGAAATTATCGTCCGATTTGTTCCTTAACATTGCCTTGTTCGCTTTCAGATTTGTGACAATATTGTATGTGTTTCAAAGAGCTTTGATCCAGATCGAACGCCGATAAAATACTGCGTTAAACGTCTGATCCGGATGCAAGCACTTTTACAATATTACTATGGTCTTGGCTAGCATGATAAAAGTTAGAGAGTGTCTAACAACTGCCACTTGTTAATACACTGTTTTTTGCTTGTATTGTTATATAAAGATATATTAATAAATGGTAAATGTCATACCGTTGAAATTCGATAGGTCGAGTTCGGTTGGTTCGAATTTAAGCTTGTCAATCAAATTATCTATGGACCAAAACATAAAGGTTTTTGTTGTGTAAGCACTTGCTTTAGTTGTAGGGATTATTTTGACATGTCTCATTTGCAGGAAGTTCGGATGAAATTCGAAATTTTCGATAATTGAGGCTTATCAAAATAGTCCCTGCAACTTCGAGCCTACGAAGTTTGACTGTATTTGCATATATAAATGCCTAAGTGCCAAGTATAGCGTTTTCTAAAGAAACTTCCAGACAGCAGATTTTCATACAGTTGAATAATCCACGCTAAAGATAACGTGTGTGTGTTAAACGACAACGGCCTTATTCCTTCACTACCCGTGTGTTGTGACCACTCGTTAGACATGTCTTGCGAAACGATTCTAAAAATTGGTAGCACCATATGGCTTTTGTTTAGAAATGCTGAATGTTTGTCAAAAAGTATTGTCTATGCATGCTTATCTGTAGCTCTAATGTTATCATAAGTTATATGGATAGCAGCATTTATGTTCTAGTCTAAGTTCAAGGCGGATTAAAGTACAAACAGCTAGACAATTTATTTCGATATAATTTAAAGACATTACGACAAAAAACACTACCTAACAGAACATTATATTTCAAGAGAGATTTAACCGGTTTAATAAATCAAGAATATTGAGAGAAATCCATGTTTTTAGAAAGTAGTGTATACTGTAAAAAGTTCAAAGAATATAGTACACGCCAAGGTTATTGATATTTTTTTATATGGACTACAACGCATATCTATTAAATATGAAACTTTTCCTAGTCAAGTTAATTTTGATAACTTAACCCTTTACCCGACGGAGGCGCATATTAGCACCTCCATTACAGACGACTGTTTACAAAGTTGTAGGCAATTAAGCATTTTCTCGTTAGGAGCAAATGCCTCATTTCCAACATTTTCAAAACTACTTAATATTGGTATATGTTTTCTCTTAGAAAATCTTCGTATTGATAATATACCTTCAAAGTAAATGAGTTTAAAAATAATGGGTGGAGTAAAGGGTTGAATGTATACGTCCTATGTTTGAGACCTATCCACAAAAAAGAATGTGATAATAAGCGTGTATGTCTGAAGAAAGGAAAATAGTTTTAACAAGTTTGGAAAGTCCTTGAACAGTGCGGAAAATGAAGCCTATGCACGTTACCAACAATAGCTTCATTTACCACACTGTTGTCAAACGTTGCATGCGTGTTAAAGGGTGTGTAAATGCTGTGAACACTTAATTCCTAATTTTTTTATGTATCTGTTGGGGTGCTTAATCCGGTAGTACACGATTAGCTTCAGACTTCAAATTTTGCAAAACATATTTTAATTAATGGAGATAATTGCACCCTTTGTTTGATTGTATGTTCTGCAAGGCACACCAGTTATCAAACGTTAAGAGAGGGTAACAAGGAAAACAATATCAGTCTTAAGAGAGGAGCTTTTTTGTTGATGCCCCTGCATATCCAAAACCAAACATGTCTGATTCAAACATATAATTATAGACGAGCCTTGATGTCTCAAATTTGGATAAGCCTTTTGTATAATTTATTCGAGACTAAAATCTGAATTAAAAAATAGATTTTTGTTTTTCTAGTTGGAGGATAGATATGCTTTTATCAGTTCGGAATACCTAGTTCTTGAATTTAATAGTACCCAACATCGACATAAGGTGTTTGTACTTATTCTTAAAGCCATATAATATTGTAAAATTGTGAGAGTTTCAAGTAAATATTATACATGGCAATGATCATTAATCAGAAATTCCTTCCGAAATGTAAGTTATATTGTGTTTTGTATCAAATAACGATATTCCGTGTACCACTTTCCCCAGGTTTGGTAATATCTATATTTTACACATAGATAACCGGCATTTTATGCAGCATTGTTAAGACTATATTAAACCATTTAAATGTACATTTATTGTAGATGCTTTATTCTTAGAATAGCCAATGAGGTAATGGCTTTATTAATTATAACGTTTTGAGACAAAAAGAGAGGTTTATTTGTACACCAGGATCGACATTGTTGTAAGTAATCATCCATGGACCCGTACAATGTTACGTGTAATTGTTAACCCTTTTTTCGCTACGATTTGTTTTTCTTTTGCTTCTAGCTCCTCAGCTTCCATTCTTTATCTGGCATTGAATTGACCAACACAATCTTATACGCGAACTCTAGGAAAAATATCTAATCCTTTTGTTTTGCAAACAGTTTCAACCAGAAAGATAAAAGCTTGGCATCAAGCAAAACGGATAGAGATTATTCTTGCGATATGAGTTTAAGAATTCGTTGGTGAATCCGATTAGATTTCATAAGAAATTTGTAAAACAACTTGCTGAGTGTTAAACAGGTTAGATCCGGATCAGACGCCGAGTTAAGTGCGTGCCTATAGTTGTGAACAGCGATACAACGGTTGAAATGCATGTATCAGCGTTTTGAGTGTCGACCGGATTTGATTTAATCTATTGCAGCAGGTTTTCAAGACGCACACTCTACGATTAAAACCATTGAAATGCCTTTAAATGTCAACATTCCCCACTGTCAACCTTACTCGGATATCTTCCAGATCACAAAGCCAGACTAATCTTCGGCGATCTTATTGAAGGTTGTACAGTGTAACCCCTAAAAGTGCAAATATAGTTATATATTACAATGCAATCCCTCACAATGGGCAACATGCTACTTTTTACCGATTCAAAACTAAAGAAATGCAAATAATACGAAATAATGCAATTGTCTGGTCTTTCTTGAGTATGTTTTTACTGAAATGTCAATGTAATAAGTTTCAGTACTGTATAAATGTGTGTTAAAATTTGTTCTTTACCCAAAACGCGTTAGTCACCGAGCTTTATACGCGAAACCGGTAGAATCGTCAAATTAATCAGTTTGTTCTTATGTACGTGTAAGTTTACATGCAGCTGTGAGGAGCTATGGTTATAGAGTATTATTATTATATGAACAGGCAAGAGGCACGCATTGACTCTACCAAGTGCATTTGAAGAATCGATAGTTACAGATTTTCACGACACAGAGAACACCTTAAAGTCTACATTAAACGCGGTTCCATTATTACACTACATCGTTCCTCGATCCCCAGGAAACCCTCTCTAAACCGGGAAAAGTAATGTCACATGAATATGTTACACGATATAATGATGATAGGGACTGTTTTCCTTTCAAACTAACGCGGTGTTCGTCGATTGTATGTATTATATAATCAGAAAAAACGCTACGCTTTACCATCTTATGTGTTAGACGCTGAACACTGAAAACCTGTACATATGTGTCGGAACCACACCATACACCGATTGATCTGGCTCGAAAAAGTTTGACATTTCAGTAAAATAAATCTCGAAAAAGGCCAGAAATTATCATTTTGTATTATTTGCATTTCGTTTGTCTAACGTTGTCCTTGTAAAGGGTAAAAATAAAGTGTTTACCTCTGTATAGCAATTTTGAAAAATATACACAGAGAGAAACACTAGTTTTTACAGTTCAGACCCTAACGTACCACAACCACCATGCACACATTATGAAATAATGGCAATGATCTGGTATGTTTGAAGATTTTATTATTGTGAGTATCAAACAGTTCCGAGCAGTATCTGGCTCTAACTATACATATCATCTGTGTCTACGCGTTAGAAAGTGATAGCCACCAATGTCTCACTTTTTCCTTGTGGCCGTCTAATGCAGGTTTAACTGTTTTAGACTTCAGTCGAACTTCGATAGGTCGAGCACGGTTTGCTCGAACTCCTGTCAAGCTCGAACTGAAACAAAAGTCCCGGAGAAACAAAATAGTATTCCAAATAGCAAGCAGTATGGCTCCAGATCAGACACCGAGTTACTCGGCGTCTGACCTGGAAGCATACTGCTTGATATTTGGAATAATATGCTTTATCAAACATATGGTATAAGGTTTTTCAAGGTATTTCAAAACTTTATCAACAAAATATTGTCATATGTTTTAGGTCGTGACATATCGTTTCGCTCGAACTTTGGTTAAGTCGAGCTAATTTCGAGAGTCTCAATGTGTTCGAGCTATCGAGGTTCGACTGAAGCATGTTTGTCGGAACGGATCTTATGTAAACATACACGTAGAGTTGAAACTCGTTACATCGAACTTGGTTATTTGAATTCGAGTACACATATTAACTAAATGTGAACCAACAATATAGTTTCATTTGAATATGTGTAGCTTTTAGGGGTAATTTGGTAATGTTAAGGTTTAGTGACGACACAGGCACAGGCATAGGCGCCAAGGGCATCATCTAAGCCACGACATTTTAACTTTGAAAAACAGACGAGCTATAAATACTCTTCAACACACGTTTGAGATTTTTTTGGAAATATATCACCACTTACCGTTCGTATTTGTATGCCGATGTTTCAGAAGTATTTTGTGCTTGTTCTTAAAGTACCCGGTTACTATGTGAGAGTATGCTATATGAGTTTTAAATAGTGATGTTATATTGTTTTTAATGTAGCTGCATGTATCTGTGGAAGAAACGTTTTCTTTTACCGTTTAACGTTATTATAACGCAATCGAAATTGAAGTAATATAGATTAATTACACATCTCTGGCCATTATTATATAAAAGCTAGTATCAAACATTCTGAAGTCGTAACAGTAAGGATAGGTTGAGAGTGATCAGTGTATACCGCGTTAGACAGTAGCGTTTCTTCCACTGTACATGTTTTAGTCATTTTCAGTGAAGCTTGATTGATTGATGGACCAGTCGCTGCTATCGGTTAATTAGTTGAATTAAAGATAAAACAAGTTTCGTGGCTAAAAATCAAAAGCTAATTTATTGTCGAGGGCTAATTGCCTTTTATAATTACTCCAAACGAATGAATGATGATAAGCCGTAGTAAAAGATAATTGGCGCATCGTTTCTGCAACATGCTATTACATTGGAGAAACACTGTTTTATACCGTTTCAAATTAATGTAACGCAAAGGCAATGTAAACTTTAAAGAAAAACGTCATTGTTTTGACCATTTTTGAATAATTTATTACAAAAAACTTCGGTAACAGATCAGACGTCGAGTAACTCTAGGTTTGATCAGGTTACAAACTGTTTGTACATATTAGCTATGCACACTGTCTTATGCGTTAGCTGGTAAAGAAAAGCATCTTTGAACTGTTGCAGTGCGTTTTCAATGAGATTTGCATGTTTGTAAAATTCATAAACAATTTATCAACAAGGCAGACCTTCATCCTTGTCCTGCCAATCACGATCATGGTAATATGGACAACCAAATTGGATCGCATTAAACGACGAGTAGTTCAGCGATTGATTCAAGGCCAACCTGTTTTGACTCTTGGACAGTAACTTTACCAATTTTTAAGCGAGTCCAACAAGGTTCAAACATCAATCAGACGTAGTTTTAGCAAACAAGAAATTTGGCGGCATGATAATAAAAATGTTAATATTTCATTATGTCGTCGGTCTATCTTTAACCAAAAGTCATTCGAGTCATATGCGTAAGGCCTTTTAAACAGAACCGATACTAACCCGTTCACTGCCCTACCCCGAGTTTAGTTATATAGCTTGGATCTAAATGAGACACCGATAAGTTCGGCGTCTGATTCAGATACAAGCTGTTGACACACGACCAAAGGTTTTACCAAAGGTTGAGGGAGTGTGTTATGGCTAAAACGGAAGTAGACAAAAATATTTGCGCATGTGTAAAACCTTCCTGGCAGTGAAGGAGCTAATGTACAATTGGAGAAACGCCTTTTTACCATCTTATTTCGTTTGACACGGTATAAATTCAGCATGTACAAAGAGATAAGGTCAATAACAGACGCTGAGTGACTCGGCAGCGGATCTGGCTCAAAATAGTTTAACTCTTTGAAGGGTTACAGTGAAAATACTTTTACCTTGTGTTATGACATATTTGGGAACATATAGTAATGCAATTCAACAAAAAAAGCCAGAAGGTTGAAACTGCGTTAGTGTGGAAACAGTAAAAACAGTATTGTTTCCACTGTATTTTACAATGCGAATGGCATACTGTTATGTTTAACATTTACCTGTATGCATCAGATAATTTTATTATCAGAGCATTCAAACATGAAAGGAGTCTAAGAGTGGTGAGTTGAGCCTTAAACAAATTTCATCTGAAGACAAATATTGGAACCAAACAGGAGTTCTGCACTCTAATTAGGCAATGTGTATTTCGATATTGCAAATGGTCTGTGTCAACACTGTTGTCAGTCTCACTAATATTTCGCTCTTTCGACGCACACTGACTGTTCGAATCGTGAAACATCTTTGCGATTTAAAAGGCACAAGACAAAAACTACAATCATATTCTTACATGCTGTTAACCCTTTCTCAGCCATATGCAACTGAATTTGATATTGCAAAAAAGTGAAGTCCCAGGGGTTTGGTCTGGTCAGATACTTCATTTGTAACAGTTATTTATTGTGTTAACATATTAGACCTAAAACCACTTACATGAACAACCGTCAATTTCAAGTTTGGCGGCGAAACAGTTGATAATGATATAAGGAGAGATGAGATATAGCGCCAATAGCTAGCTGTTCATTGTTCAAGGACTTCATTTCCGATCATGAGTACGCTTTGTTTAACCAGCGAACAGGGACTTGAGTGACGATTTATAGAGACCTTGCATCAGCTATCGATTTCGTCTTTGGAAAGTCCTCACAAAGCGTGAAATAATGGACATGAGCAATCTGTTTCAATATCTTTTCCCGAGAAGTAATTGCTATAGACCTACGTACAAGTGCTTTAGCAGAAGAATTCATCTTATGAGAAGCTGCTCAAACTCGATGTTTTCTTCAAACTGAAGTACATTATTAACCCCTTCAATGCTGAATATTTATGTTAGTTTCATTATAAGAATACACACGTTGCGTGTGTTTATTCGTGGCAGGAGTCATTGATTGGCCATATGATTAGTGTTGTAACCCTTTACTCCACAAAAAATGCGTGATGACGCCTCTGTTGTAGAAGGCTATTGAAAAACATTTTACATATATATGAAGGAAAAATATCATTAGCTCGTCACGAGTAAATGCTTCATTTCCTACAATGTGTTAAATACATTAAAAAAGGCAGTCTAGTAACGCTTATGAATGGAATAGCGAACAGCCTGGATTCAGTTTAGATCTACAAAAATCGGATGAAAAATGTGACAATCTTGCTGCAAAAAGTCTGCTTATGGTGACGGTTCTCGGTGCCTTACCATTGTATGTGCAATCAAAGCTAACCTACCACTGCCTGCCATGCTTACGTTCCATCCAGTCGAACAAATAATCGTTGATTAAAAGATAATGGTAATCTAACACGTTTTGAAGTCTTGGCTAGGAGTTTGGTGATGATGTGTCCAAATGGAATTCTAATAACTACAATAAATAATTGTACACAAACAAACATTCATATGAAATAATGACAAAGCGCTGATCATTATTGAAAACTGTTATAATAACGCAGCGTCTGATTTGGATCTGATGTGCTTGTACAGGTTGACAGTGTTCAATGTCTTACGTGTTAGATTGTAAAGAATAGCGTTTCCCCCACTGTAAATGTCGTGCAGTAAAACGACATTCGGCAAATATAGTGAAAGTCTGTTAATAGGTTGTATTAATGCGATATAGTATCTATATAAAGTGCCAGACAAATTAACGCACATCTGTCAAAATTTATCACTTCTGTAATAGCATTTTTGAAATAATCATTTCGTTTGCAGTCATTTTCTGTTCACAATGATTGTATCAAATGAAATGATCACTCAATCATTAATTTAGGTCCATGAAAATGACATCCCATTTGAACTTTTATACTATCAAACAGGAAAAAAACTTAAAATGAAGACAATGCATGGTATA
>JAULCE010365950.1:0-10228 GCA_032359355.1 Macoma nasuta | reverse complement strand
TCACAAACATGTGTGTAAAGTTTGGTGAGAATTGGACAAATACTTTTCGAGAATTAGATCATACAAAATATTCGGGACGTACGTACGGATAAGGGCAACTCTATATGCCTCCACTTTGTGGGGTGTATAATAAAAAGAGGGATTATTTAGGCAAAAAACATAAATTTTGAATGGCTACTCAAAAGGAGAATTTGAGCATTATGAGCAAATGCTCCATTCTCCAAAATGTTTTCAATAATAAACTGCTACGTGGGCGCCAAAAGAATGTACGATTTAGTAAAGGGTTAATTAAACCGCATATTCTTTATTGTAAATACTCCAAACTTTCCCAAACACATTGAAGATAACTGCAAGTGTCTAAAGTATATCTAAATCTCTAATAGTCTCATGAAAACCTGGTTTGGGGGGAACCAAAAATAACAGAACAGAATTGGTTTGGTGGGGAAACTTTAAAACTTTTGCCCTTTATCTTGGGCCACCTCAACTGCTTACCCTAATGCTGCCCTAACCCAGCTCCCTGCAGCCCCTGAACCGGGGGGCGGCGAGCTCTGGACGTCTTCTCCCGAGAAGGTCTTTCTTTTTCGCTTGCCCACTTGTAATCCTTGAGACTCGAGGTATACGGAGCCCTCACCCTGGGAGTCAGAGAGACCCGAGGATCCAGCTGTAACATACAAGCATGGCTTTCACTTTACATCTCCAGTTGAGATCATGCTCAAATGCAAAATTTCAACTTAAGATATCAATCTGAATTTTATTGCCACTGCACTGAAATTTGACTGTCAGTGACAAATTGAATGTTTCACTGGAAGTCAAAATTTCAGTGCAGTGACAATAAATTGAATGAAAATTCTAAATTTGAAATTGAGCACAATCTAAGCTTGAGATGTTTAGTAAAAGCCGTGCCATGGCTCAAGGAGTGAGAGTAAAACAAATACAGTCAAACCTGTAATAAGTGGTTTTTAGGACAGGAGATAATAATAGATCTTTTGATGTCAACATTTAACCTTGGTCTACTTAGTTTGAACTGCAATAAGACTCTTTCTGCCAGTGGACGTCACATGTTCAAACCTGGCCGGGCTTTAGATAAACAAGCATAAATCAAATTCAATAATGGCTAATTTCTTTTGCCTAGATCGTTATATTTTACATTAGATTATTTCCTTGTGGAGGAGAGGGTTAAAACCTTTCTGCCAGTACATGACTCATTTTCAAATGTGTGTTTGGCATACCTGTGGAGGGGCTGTCTGCCGTGCCTATCTCCTCCATGTGGTCCACCCCGATGTACTCGCTCTTCTCTGTCTCCTGCTGGCTCGTGAAGTCCTCGATCTTCATGTGTGATGTGTCAAGGCCGCTCGGCTCCACCGTGACGTGGATGCTCGTGGCCGCACTCCTGGGCAGCATGGTCACTGCCCCCGGCTGTTAATAGAGTCATTCCATGAGATCTTCAGAAAACATTGTAATAAATGGAGCATTGGCTCATTATGAGCAAATTTTGTTCTAAGTTGCTCTTACCTAAACTTAGCATTTAAAGAGTTAACATGGGCATAGCTATACAAACCTTAAGTTAAATACGTGTAGATTTTAGTTCGTATCAAGATTCAAAATATATCCGACAATGACTTCAACTGATTTGAGTGGCAGCAAAAAATATACTATCCCTTAACCCGTTCACGACTGAGGTGATTTTTCAAAAAGCTTGGATCCAGATCAGATGCTGAGTAACTCGGCGTATGATCTGGATCCAAGCTGTTTGACACTCAGACAATAATTTCACCAATTTTTAAGTGAATCCAACATTTAAAAATGAAGCAGATGACAAATTTAGCAGACGGCAATGTTAGCGGTGGGCTAGGGGCTATTGGTCCTTATGAATAGAACAATCATAGACCTTGAACAGAAGCCAAGGTGAGAAGTCAAGGCTGGTCTGGGTCTACACTGTATACAATAACTAAACATCGGAAATAGTACAGCAGTGCTCATATGTACATATCTATTTCCCAGGGCCTGTCCTCATAAAGCATCTTAGGAAGAAACTAGAGAAATTCCTTATTATTTTTTTTACTCTATAAATTCCAGAAGAAAGCAAACATCTTGAGATTAAGACATTTATTTGCATTTACAGTAGAGTCTCATTAACCCTTTGCCTGCTAGTCACAACTATGGTGATTATTCAAACCGCTTGGATCCAGATCAGATGCCGAGTTACTCGGCGTCTGATCTGGCTCCAAGCTGTTTGACACTCAGACAAAAAGTTCAGTAAATTTGAAAAAAATCGAACAATGTTTAAAAATTGAAGCAGACGATAATTTGAGCAGACGACATTTTCGTAGTAGGCGAAGCGTTAAACCAGCTGCTTGGGTTACCAGCTCCAGGTGGTTGGACAGTGAAGCAACTAGTTGGATTAATGAACTTAATCTTTCAATGATAGTAAAATATAGAGGGAAATCCGTTTCCCAAGAAATACTGGCTGATTAGTGAGGGAGCCTGATTTATAGAGATTGGATCACCACGACTTGACTTTATTTTGTATTTCATTTTAAGGTTACAAAAAGAAGACAAACTTTTCACTAATTTGAACAGAATCTGAGTGAAAAGTTCACCTTAAACTGTTCTTAAGATAAAATATCACTATGGAGCTTTGTGAATATATGGGCTCTGTAAGTTAACCTTTTCCTCTGCCTATTGATGGCTATTGAAAACATTGTAGGAAATGAAGAATTTGCTCCTTATGAGTTTCTACAGACTCTTCCCCTATAGTTCAGTCTAACAATAGCTTTTGGAGTCAAGGGTTCAGGTAAAATATTCCTATGGAGCTTTAAGAGTACAGGCTCTGTAAAACCCACCTGTTTGGCTGTGGTTATATTAATGGCTGAGGTCTTGGTGGAGGTTTTGGCCATGGCATCTTGCAGGGGGATGAAGCTGCTGGGCTGGATGCGGATGGATGGCGTGGAAGTGGTGACCGGTGCACTGACCACCACACGCTGGACAATCACCTGGTCCGACTGTGACGTCTGTATCTCCTTCAGGGGGCCTGAACAAAGCAATTAATAAACCACTTACTCGATATGCAATTTTTTTTTAAGACACATTCATAATGAAAGTATATACCGACCAGGAATATTATCTAAAGAATAAAGAAAACACAAATTTTGAATAGCTTTGAAAACATTGCAATATAGAGTATTTGCTCATTAGGAGCAAATGCTCCATTTTGCACAATATTTTCAATACCATTCAAATTCTGAAAAACTGAATCTTGGGTTCATATGATTTTCAGGGTTCCAGATGTGGTCACCAGAACTACAGATAAGTGGCATAAATGATATATTTGTGACAAAAACATCTACACTTCTGCACCAAACCCTATGATGTGACCAGTCATTAGAATCATCTTAAAAAGGTCACTCCATAGGGTTTGGTGAAGAAATAAGGATATAAGCATTTTAAAAATGCACATTATCTGGGGCCCAGGTGATCCCTATCACCCACCTGACGAGGAGGAATCCGATCTCTCTATTCTCTGTAGCACTATATTTGTCTCCCCTTGTTCCGTTGTCTGCACCTGCTTATACGCCTGCTGACCTTCGTCAATAAACTGGTAGGGGTCAAGGTCAATCTGGGCTTGGGCGAGCGAGCTGCTGAGCAGATCGTAGTTCTTTGCGAGCGCGGCCTGTGATAAACTATCCCCACCCTTGATCACCACAACCTGTTGCTTCCCCCCCTCAGTGTGGACCACAGTGTCGCCTGTGGCTTTGTCGACGTAAAACATGCCGGTCTGGGGGTCAAGGTCGCCCGTCTGACCTGCGGCATCGTGGGAGATGTTGGCGGTGGTGGTTAGGGGCAGCCCGCTGGTGGCAACAGACGCCAAACTGGTGCTGGACAGAGGTACCGCTGTCAGAATCTCACCGTCATCCACCTCGTTCTCTTCAGTTGCAGTCTGAAACAAAATATCAGGGCTTCAACATCGCATATTTAAAAGGCTAAAATCCATATTACTTCACCAAACCCTATTGAGTGACCTCTCGTTAGAATTGTCTTCTGAAGATAATTCTAAGCAGTGGCCACTCCATAGGGTTTGATGAAGAAATATAGATATTTTTATCAAAAATGTGTCATTTATGCATCATGCTTATCTGGAACCCTGGAATATGTATGTTTGTATTATCCCTTCTCCTGCTATTATCATACCTTTCAACACTAAAGACCTATTTTGTTGACCTAATTCTTTTCCCAAAGAGTTTGAATCCAGATTTTGGCAACATAAAAATGAGGGACTTGAGAATTCGAGAATAACATTTCTATACAGCCATATAAGGAACAAGGGTGGTCACAGACCACATGTCTCGCCTCAGATTTGCCTGTCACATGAGAAGCAGCACTGTTGTCATAGTTGTGGCCCTTGTCTATTGCCTTTGTAACTATGAACTGGTGTTCCACAAATGTGCCAAGTTATTTGAGATTCCTTCAATCAACAATGATGTTACATCCCGGACAATGCCTTTTGGTAACAAATTTGACCATTAACCTCAATTTGTGACCTTGACCTGGAAGTTAGAGACCTGTTTATTGTATGCAACTCATCAGCTTGTGACAGTGAACACTTGTGACACGTTATTTGAGATTCCTTCAATCAACAAAGAAGTTACATCACGGACAAGACTTTTCAGTCCCACATTTGACCTTTAACCTCAATTTGTGACCTTGACCTGGTAGGTAGAGACCTGGTTAATGTTTGCAACTCATCAACCCATGACAGTGAACTATTGTGCCAAGTTATTTGAGATTCCTTCAATCAGCAAGGAAGTGACAGCCTGGACAAGGCTTTTCAGTCCCAAATTTGACCTTTAACCTCATTTTGTGACCTTGACCTGGTAGGTAGGGACCTGGTTATTGTATGCGACACATCAGCTCATAACAGTGAACAATTGTGCCAAGTAATTTGAGATTCCTTCAATCAGCAAGGAAGTAACAGCCCGGAAAGGGCTTTTCAGTCCCAAATTTGAACTTTAACCTCAATTTGTGACCTTGACCTGGTAGGTAGGACCTGATTATTAAATGTGACACATCAGCTCATGGCAGTGAACAATTGTGCCAAGTAAATTCAAAATCCTTCAATCAGCAAGGAAGTTACAGCCCGGACAAGGTCGGAAGGACGCACGGATGCACGGACGCATGGACGCACGCACGCACGAACGGATGCATGGATGCGCACACATAGACTAGACAGACATTAGGACAGCTATGTCTCGCATCCCTCAGAGAGGGCTCGACAAAAAACTATCATGGATACATTTAAAGTTACACACATTCATCTGCATCTATTGATGAGCAATGCTTCATTTCCAACAATGTTTTCATTATTTGTATAGCTACGGGGGTGCTAAAAAGGCTTCTATGGAGTAAACGGCTAGCCCTCCTTCAGGAATTGTCTGTTCTAGATCTTCACTATGTGTAAACATTTTAAGAGCAATGCCTACATTGCATAATACGCCCTTCGTATTTTAAGTCCAAAAAGGGGCATAACTCCTATGAAACTTTACTAGATTAGACACAAGCGAACTAGGTCTGAGTTCACCAGATACATATACAAAATATCAGTTCACATCAAAGCATGTAGGAGACATGTGTGGAAAACGTGTTATATTTTGTATTTTAAGTTCAACAAGAGCTTCAGAGGACAGCACACTCAATTCGAGTCCAGAGTTATGTACTCTTGTCTGTTGATGGAGGTAATGATGGCGAACAAGCATGGCAAGTTTCAAAAAAATATCTGTTATGGTTATGAGAAAAAGTGAACTGGTACGAAAACCTTAACCCAAATTAAGTCCAAAAAGGGGCAAGATTCTGTCAAATTCTTATCCAGAGTTATGTACTCGTGCCTGTTGATGGAGGTAATGATGGGGAACAAGCATGACAAGTTTCAAAGCAATATCTGTTATGGTTATGAGGAAAAGTGAACTGGTACGAAAACCTTAACCAAGGTGTGACACATACGCCGACGCAGTCGCGGACGCGGATGCCGACGCCGAGGCGAGTAGGATAGCTAGCCTTTTCTTCGAAAAGTTGAGCTAAAAAGGGGCATAACTCCTATAAAACGTGATGAAATAAGATGCAATGCAAACTTGGTCTGCAGTTCACAAGATGAAAGTTGTAAGTATATCAAATTTCAGGTGGGAAGAGCGTTCCAAAAAACATAAAGATATAAAAGCAAGAGAAGAGAAAAATTGGGTGTAAAACACTAGCTATCTTTTAAACTATAAACTATGACAATTCATCACCATAGAATTACTTCATGCTGAAGAGTTATACCCTTTCAATGATGAATTTTAAAAAGGACTGTTCCAATTTTGAAATACGATTAGTTTATTTTGACATCTTGGGGAAAATTGTCCCTAAATATTGACACATGACAAACCATGGCGGCCTGATCAGTCTTGGTTCCTTAAGGAGTTCTCTGATGTGGGTCTACAGTATTTGCAAAATTTATAACCTTGTTATAAACTTGTTTCCCTCACTAACACGGTTAATGTTGACTCCCTGGTTACCGTATGTTAAATTCATTGCAAAATAGATATTTTTCAGCATGATATATTATACTTGTAAGGCGGTAATAGATATATCAATTTAAAACCAGATGAAACCAGATTGATTTAATCCAGCACATCTGGTTTATATCCAGGACTGCCATTTATTCCTACCACACTAGCATTAGGTATGGTCGACTTGGTTTTACCTCATTGTGACAGAGTGTTACAGAATAGGTCATATAGTGCCAAGATGGGAAAAAAGTTTCTGGTTCAACATCTCAACATTGAGATAAAAATGTGGGGGATGGATCCAGAAACTTAATACCTGCTGTTAATTTTACTAGAAGATGCCTGTAACTCAGGTGTGTAAACATTTTTTACAAAAAAAATAAAGAAAATTTAAATCAACACCAGGAATCCAGATAATCAAGCGTAAATCAAACATTTTCAAACACTTCTTATACATTTCCCTACCAAAACCTATGCTGTGACCATTCATTAGAATCGTCATTCCAAGATGATTCAAATGAATGGTCACAACATAGGGTTTGGTCCCGATTTAAGAAATTTAGCATGTTGGATATGCGCTTTATCTTGGGCAATGATCAACACACAGCTTTAAATGATGTCTGTGGTGAAAATGAAGTAGACAATTAATTAATTTGTGAAAAGTAAATATTTTCTCTGACAATTTGACACCTGAAACACAAAATTCATCTCATCTTTAAATGATATACTCAACCAAATAAATAACGGGTCACCCATTCTTAACTGTGTTCTGTATTTCTTCAAGGGCAGTTTACACTTAACCCTTTAATTCATAATATATGCTCTATTTTTAGACTATTCACAAGAAAAGCATGTGATGAAAAGAATAAATTAATGGACAAAAGGAAAGTGCCTCTGTGTCTACAAGATAGTTGGGATAAAAATGATATATCAGAATTTCAATTTTTTAAAAATCTTAAAAATCTTCAAAAATGCTGTTGTTATACCGCAAAATGAAAAGATACATATTTCAACATATCACAGAAGATTTGAAGCTATGTGTACATGCCTTGGCCACCCTGTCGAGAATATGATGAATAGTTCAGTTCATGAACTATTCATGAACTATTCATCATATTCTCGACAGGGCAGTTACCATTTCAAACCATGTAGGTATTGAGTTAAGTGCAAAACCTATACTCGTCTTTCCAATAGACCATAATGCTTTGTGGCATAATGAGATCTGCTTTTCTTTCGCATCTGTCAACCATAGTTTCTTCACATAAACCCTACGGAGTGACCACTCATTAGAATTGTCTTTTTAATTCAATTCTAATGAGTTGTCACTACATAGGGTTTGGTGAAGAGATAAGAATATTAGTGTTTTACATACACACATTTTTTGGGGCCCTTAAACTGGATCTCACCATAACCGCAGTGCATTATGGTCTGCTGGAATGAGGCATACAGGAAGAAATTGACTTGCCAGCTAGGCTTTATTTATTTCAAGTGTATAACCACCTGACAAAATGATGAACATTTTGTTTTGTAATTAAAGGCTCAGGTGTGTTGCATCACTTTTACATCTAATTCCTATCATTCACGTAAATGAATGAGAAAATATTTTTACAATCTATTTTGTGTGTAGTAACGTTACTTACCAAAGCTGCTAACAAATAGTAAACATTTACATTCTTTAATGAGGGCTATAGAAAAGTGAAAAATTGTCTGTCTAGATCAAATTGAAATCTGAGACCTGGACTTGAATTCACCAACACATTCTCAGACTCAAATCTCAAAAATAATCTCTAATCTTTTTGTTTGATGCTCAGCTTCTACCAGAAATTTAAATTTTAACTGTTGAAGTGATGTTTAACAAAAACCAACAAACAAGCAAAGCTCACCCTGGGGTATGTGCATGATCCCCACAGTCAACCCTGACACAACATCGCCCATTAGATCCTGTCTCACGTTGTAGCTCTTCAGAATTCCTATAAATGGAAACATCCCGATCAGGAAGTTCTTCACGCATGCGCCCGAACACAGACATTTGGAGAGCTGCTTCTTCACCTTATCGCCCACGGAGGGCGAGGGTCGGGCACCGCCCTCGTAGTCTTCGTCAAAGTTCTTCTGGGAGTACAGGGCTCGCTCAACAAGGAGCACCGGGTCACCATTGGCCTCAGGGTCAAGCAAGGCTGCATTGTCAATTTCTTCTTCTGCTTGCGCTAAAATGAAAAAATAATCCTTTACAGTTAAACCTCTCTTAACTGGAAACTCTCTAAACCGGAAATATGACTAAATGTGAATTTTAGGACAGGTAACATATTGATGTAGCTAAAAAGTAATGCAGAAATCTTCTATATATATAGCTTTCTGCATTACTTTCAAGCCTGCATTAAGCAGCAACCTGCATTTACAACACATCAGCTTTTGTTAAAACGTGTCCTGTTTAGAAAGGCTTTACTGAAACTCATCCCTCTCTTTATCTGGGGACCTGGTTGCAATCTGTAAAGATACTGAACAGACACCAGATGTGGCAGTTGGTCTGAGTATAATTGCATTGAGCCCAAGCGTTCTCAAGTTATTGATCAGAAACCATTTGGTTTACCGACCTTCTGACAGACAGACTGACAGACATGTGCAAAGCAATATATCCCACTTTTTTCAAAAGGGAGCATAAATATAAAACAAGTTAGAAACTGTATAAAACAAAGCTCTGATGAGTTTTTAACAGTCTCTGACAAGTTTTATGATTTTCAATATACCATGACCATTAATGTAAGATTCTAATAATATTATAAATTCACATATGACGGTTATAAGCGCTAAGCACATAAAACATCGCTATGGAGTGCGGTCATGTAAATGCTATTCATGATGAAGTTACATAGCATTGTTATATCACTAGTTACATATCGAGAATACATCATGACGTTTTATCAGGATAAAGCAATTAAGTCACAAACCTTTCATTGAACACATTGCTTATTGGGCATCCTGATATGTGTTTGATTATGGTATAATCTGTTTGCGAAGATCAAGGACAAAGTAATGTTGAATTTGATCAGGGTTCCGGACAAGCATGTGTAAATGATACATTCTTGACAACATATTTTTATTCCTTCACCAAACTCTATGGAATGACCACTTATTAGAATTGTCTTTTCAAGACAACTCTAACAAGATAGCAATCAGTGAAGATAGTGATCAGGCACTCATTCAAGAACCTTAGATTTCTCGTTCAATTTGATTGTCCCTGTGTTGGCAGTCAGATTGTCAGTGCAGAGACAAGAAAATTAAGGTTGTTATAGCAAATTGAAATTTGAGAATGAGCAAGATCTCAGATTGATTTTTCTGAGTAAGTGAAAAACCACTAAGCCAGATTCAGTAAAAATACTCTTTTTGAACCCTTAAGCTGAGGCAATAAATGTAGTTTGCAAGAACTTGTAGTTTGTTTTATTTTTAATGGTTTCTTATTACAGATTTGAACATCTATTGAAATGTATGTTTGTCAGCTTGGGACATATATTGTAGATATAATGTA
Source organism: Macoma nasuta (assembly GCA_032359355.1). Lineage (NCBI taxonomy): Eukaryota > Metazoa > Mollusca > Bivalvia > Cardiida > Tellinidae > Macoma > Macoma nasuta. The sequence continues at coordinate 169 of JAULCE010365950.1, read as the reverse complement.
GACCCTGATCAGACAGCTACTGATGGTCCAGTCTGAACAGTCTACAACAGTTATCCCTATTGTTTTATCATTTTTAATGCATTTTTATATGGTTAACCATCTATATTAAGTGTGTGAAGCAAGTTTATACATCATTTCGATGGTTTGGTGCAAAACTATTGCAACTCCT
>JAULCE010365839.1:0-10231 GCA_032359355.1 Macoma nasuta | reverse complement strand
TTATTGTTTTATATTAAGCATGTTAATAAGGTACTCGTTTTATATTGCAGACATGTATCACACAGACTAAAAACTTTAGTAAAATGTGTATATATGAAGGGCTAAGCCTTTCAGTGCTAAATATGAGACTTAGCCCAGAATGGATTTTAAGTATAAGAATCATATAACACTGACAATATAAACATATGTAGCTTTAATAAAACATAGACTATATACATTCTATATGCACACCCTGAAGAGAATTATTCCCATCCTAATGCCACCCAGACAGAGAGGCCAATCTTGCTGAGTGAAACAAGTAAAGACAGGACAGTACAACCAGCATAGAATACAAACAGAGAGACAGAGAGAGAGTGTACCTAGTTGGGTGAGATCGGCTTTGTGTATACACATCTGCTGAACTTTCTGTACCCCCAGAAGCTTGGTCTGCACCTCGTGCCACATAAACAGAAAGACAGACATAGAGACAGAGAGAGTGAGAGAGACAGACAGACAGACAGAGAGAGAGAGAGACACAGAGAGAGGGTGTACCTAGTTGGGTTAGATCGGCTTTGTGTATACACATCTGCTGTACTTTCTGTACCTCTAGGAGCTTGGTTTGCACCTCGTGCCATGTAAGGTTAGGCAGATCATTCTGAAATACCATACAAGCACAGAACACTTAACCACTTATCTTAGTGTAGGCAAAAGAGTTTATATGTCATTTGCAAACAGTGTAGACCAAGATCAGGGGGCTACACTGTTTATCATATTTTCATAGTGAGGGGAGAATATCCCCAAGATGTCAATATAAACAAGAGGCCCATGAGGGCCTGTGCTCTACTAGCTTGGTTAGTTTAATCATTTTCAAATCAAAGCATGTATGTATGAGCAACAAAGGGAAGATGAATAAGCAAACATTTGGTGAAGATCGGATTTTCAAAAGGAATCTTGCTGTCATTGATATCTAACTACTGTATAAGTTTGGTGAAAATCAGAAAAGAAATGGAGACTTAATCACGTAAACAAGCTGATTTAATGCGATTTTGACAATTTCAAGAGAGATAATCCAGTCGTGCATGGGTTGATCTGGCTGATTGTCAAAAAGAACCAAGCTGTTAAAGATATCTAAATACTGCACAAGTTTGGTGAAGATCGGATTAGAAATGGAGACTTTATGGCGTAAACAAACTGTATTATAGCAATTTTTGATAATTAAAGGGAGATTATCCAGTCGTGCTTGGGCGATCAGGCTGATTTTTGAAAGGAATCTTGCTATCATCGATATCTTACTACTGTATAAGTTTGGTGAAGATTAGAAAAGAAATGGAGACTTAATCATGTAAACAAGCTGAATTATAGCAATTTTGACAATTTCCAGGGACATAATCCAGTCGTGCATGGGTTGATCTGGTCGATTGTCAAAAAGAACCAAGCTGTCATAGATATCTAAATACTGCATAAGTTTGGTGAAGATCGGATTTGAAATGGAGACTATGGCGTAAACAAGCTGTATTATAGCAATTTTTGACTATTTAAGGGAGATAATTCAGTCGGGCATAGGTTGGTATGGCTGATTTTCGAAAGGAACAGAGCTCACATAGATATCTAACTACTGTATAAGATTGGTGAAGATCCGAAAAGAAATAAAAACTTTATGGCATAAACAAGCTGATTATCTTAATTTTGACTTATTCAAGGGCCATAATTGAATGGTTTTCGAAAGGAACCGAGCTCTCACAGATATCATACTACTGTATAAGTTTGATCGAGATGCGATCAAAACTGAACACTGTAGAGCATAAACAAACAATTGTTTACGGACGCACTGACGCACAGACACAGGCACCAACAACACCGCGTGACGGCATAAGCTCTCTGGCCTTTGGCCAGTAGAGCTAACTAGTCATACATGTTTTTCAAAATTGGAACAGTCCATTTAAACATTGTTTTAAAATGATTAATTAAACCAGTCTTTAACATTTACTCCATATGCTATTTTTAGTCACAATGAAAGTATATGATGAATAGGAATATTATCTAGGAGGAAAATCTCAATTTTAAATGAATTTGGAAAAAATGTGGGAAAAAAATGGAGCATTTGCTCTTGGCAAAAAGAAAATCTCATATTTTAATTGTTGTAAAAAACAAGCTGGGAAATGGCGCATTTGCTCAATTTAACAGTCATCTCCTACCGACTCATAGTGTAAAACTGTGTACAAGGAGTTAAGGGTAAATCCTTTTCACCATAGATATGTCTTTTGGCACCTCTGAAGCAGATTACTATTGAAAACATTGTAGGAAATAGAATGTGTGCTTGTAATGAGCAAATGCTCTTTTTACTACAATGTTTTCAAAACTATAAGTTAATGAAATGACATTCACCATTTACATCAGATGTGTTCATTGTGGATGAGTCTTTAAATAGCATATGAGGTAATGGGTTTCACCTTTGTATTTGGTAAGCAGATGCGCATCATCAGTTCTTTGCAAACAGTATAGGCCCAGATTAGAGGAGGACTCATACCAGGATCTGCACTGCTTGTGATGATTATTGTCCTCTGTACAAGCATAAGTAGATTGGACAATTTGTTTTATATATACAGTCAAACCTCTCTTGAGCGACCATTAAATAAGGTATCAAAGTGACTATTTTAGGACAGGTATTCACTTAATGCTGAACAAAAGTAATGCAGAAAGCTCTTTTTAGAGCTTTCTGAATATGCAACCTCCCGCCTTGTAAACCAGCAGTGCCTCATTTTTAGGTGGCCACTCAAGACATGTCTGACTGTATTTAACCCTTAACCTGCTGTTCGCAACTACGTTGATAACTCAAACAGCTTGGATCCAGATCAGACGCCGAGTAACTCGGTGTCTGATTGGGATCCAAGCTGTTTGACACTCAGACAAAAAGTTCAGTAAATTTGAAAACTATCGGACAATGTTTAAAAATTGAAGCTGACGATAATTTGAGTAGACGACATTTTCGTAGTAGGCGAAGGGTTAAAATGGGGAGAAATTATTTTTATTGTACTATACTAAGCATGTAGGTAAAGCTGTTTCTTACAAGACAGACAGGTAATACTCAGGTTTTTTATTACCCTAAAGGCAAACAGAACAGACACAGAGTCTACACTGTGTGCAAAAAGCATACAATTGCCTTTACATGGAGAAATGGGTGAAACACTAACATAACACAATCTAAATGCTCATATCATTAATTTTTCTTCTTTAATTTTTTTTTTTATTCAGATCCGATGCTGAAATACCTGGCAGAAAATCTAACTCCAATCTGCCTGCAAAGGTTATCAGTGCTACATGTAAGTGTCAGTTGGGAAAGAAAAAGCGTTCCGTTCCTACCACCGTTACAAAGAAACTCAAGCTTACAGAGGATATTTTGAGAGCTGTTACGTAGAAGGATCTAATCTCGAAGTACTGGAAGATGTTATAGACCACCTTGATGGCTCGGCACACCCAGAACGCTGAGGCGGTTATAAGACAGAATACAGAGAAGAAACCAAACCTGAAAAGAAACAAATATTTGTAAAAAGCAAATGCTCCATTTCCCATGTTTTCAAAAATCTTTTCAGTGTTCAATCATGCTTTGCCTTCAGGCCTAAGATCTTTGAGAAAGGAAAGCTTTCTTTACAAAAAAAGGGGCAAAGGCAAAATGAATCAATCAGTAACAGTAAACAGATTCTGTTGCACACATGATAGACTGTAAGACTGTTTCTTGCTGTCGAACATTCACTGCATGGCCGTTTATCAACCACATTGTTCAATCTTATCTCTAAGGGAATTAACATGATAATGTGCCTATCTAGAGTCAATGCAAAAACATTCCTATGTATGCCGAGACAATTCAATTGGATTTTCACGTGGAAATTAAAAGGTTACATTTCATGGACAACTTTTTATCGTCATAGACCGAGAAGCTTTTATAACGATCATAAAAAATTTTTTGTTGAAGCTAGGGTTACTTTTGGTTTCTCAGGGTGACCATACCTGGACCATGAAAAATCCGGAGGTTTTGGCAGATATTCATCTTTATGCGTGCTACGGAAGAAACTATGATGACGTTTCCAAACAGCTTGGATCCCAATGAGAAGCCGTGTGACACAGCGTCTCATTGTTATCCATGCTGCTTGACATTTTAGCATAATGGTTAATGAGAATATTTTAAAACCAGGAAAAATCCGGAGATCTCCGGAAAAATCCGGAGAAATGGTCGGACTGATTTCTAGTGAATTGTTATTGCTGCTTATCACTTGACCAGGTCTGTGGAGGTTCTTTGTCATGATTTGAAGTAGAACCTCTCTTTAACAACCTTTAAATGAAGCAGTACAGAGATCGCTATAGACAGGTGGTTGCTACATGCATACCAAAGTAATGCAGAAAGCTCTATGGGACATCTATGGTTACATCCCTAACCTGTACCACTGTGCTGTCTGTTTTGGATTTTTTGTCATTTGCAATGCAAAATAATCAGAAGTTTGCTTCATTTTCATATTTAGAAGTTTGCTTCATCATCAACGAGTTCAACATCAATAATCAGCAGTTTAAATAACTATTTTAACTCTTTGCTTGCTGAACTTTGAGGGTACTGATCTGGATCCAAACTGTTTGCAACGATAAACAATTGGAAGATAGATCCACTGCTAGTGTGCAAAGTATCATAATAGCAACAGACACGTCCATTGGTCACTAGCAGTCAAACTTTTCTGCAGTTGCAATAACCTAAAGGTGGAAATCTGTAGTTGAAAATTTAGTATTGAGAATGTAGATTAGTGATAGCAGGATAAGACTTAGTAGTAGCAGGGCTACAGATAAGGTATCCACAACTCTAAAAGCTTTATTTCTTCACCATACCCTATGTTGTTACCATTCATTAGAATCGTCTTTTCAAGAGGATTCTAATGAATGGTCACAACATAGGGTTTGGTTTTGTTTGTTTTGGTTGGGCTTTACGTCACTTCGACAGTATTTCAGTCATTTCGCGACGCCCGGCTAATTACTATTGGAGGAAGACCCCAGAAACCCGTCTGAGTTGCACAGACGGATAACTGGGTAGAACCACTGACCTACCGCAAGCCACCCGGAAGGCTTCCTCACATGAAGATTTTCACCCTGTGCGAGGCTCGAACCCCCAGTGGTGAGGAACCAAGGGGTACATAGGATTTGGTAGAGGAATAAAAAAATTGATCAGAAAGCATTTGATTTACCCACGCTTACCTGGAGCTCTGAGTATAGGGTACTTACGGTTTACATGTTTTGGTTACTTCGTGAATTGAGACCTTATGGACGACATCTTCCCCCGTACCAAACAAGAGGGGAAAGTTGACACACTTAGCAAGAAATGTTGAAAATATCACAACAAACAGGAATTGTCTGAAATGAAAATAAACTCATATTAACTTAAATAATTAACTCTTGAATATAAAAATATGTTAAGAGTTCCTCCATTAGGAATAGTATTCAACTATTTGATTACATTAATCATGTTGATAAGGAAAATATTTATTTTGCAGACAGTGTAGACCCAGACCTAACAAATCCAGTAGGCAGACTGTGCAGACCTTGATTATAGGGCTGACGTCATACATAAACTAAAATGTGTTCATGGTACACAGATACCCTGCTGTATGCTGAATTTAAATCAGGGTCATCACTCAATCAAAAGTTAGTCACATCGTTATAAATTTCTATGTTAAAAAGAATTAAATAAAAAAGTTTTATAACCTCAGGGCAATGCCTTGTTTAAAGAACAAACTGGCATTTGGCACTCTGCCTCACCAAGATGTACTCATATTGAAAAGATGTAATCAAAAGTTCACAACAGATTATGATTATTTGAGGTCAAAGGTGAATGTCATGGTCATGTCGAGTCCAAACTTGTATGCAACACTCAGCCTCACCAAGATGTATACACATACCAATTTGTGGAGATTAAATTGTTATAGTTCAGGAGATATGCCCAGACAAAGTTTTCTATTACAGGGGTCAAATGTCAAGGTCACAGAGGCCGAAGTTTGGTGAATGACACACCCACTGCCTAAGATGTATCAATGTAATGTCTGTAATGTCTGATGTCTCAAGGGCATACAGTTCAGGAAATATAGCCCGGACAAAGTTTTTCTATTATATGGGTCAAAGTATGTGACACTCGGCTCACCAAGATGTATTCACATATCAATATGTGAAGTATTATCTGTTGAAGTTCAGGAGATATGTTCTGGACAAGATACGATAACGGAATGATGGATAAGGGCAACACTGTATGCCCCAGCCATTTTTTGGCGGGGCATCAAAAGAGCAATCTGACATTGCAAACAGTGAAGACCATACCAGCTGCTATGTCTCCCAGGTGGTGTCTTATCAGGGTATACAAGTTTTTTGCAATTGAGAAGGAAAACATACTTGACCATAAATTAATTTAATATGGTAAATGACATGGCTAAATTCTAAGTTGGAATGCAGAGTGATCTGGATCTACACTTTTTGTGATGTTCGAGTGGCCGCCCTTTTCCCATGCCATCTTTCATATATCAAGTTTTGCCTTTGTGTGTTGCTAAAATATTCCTTCAGATCTTAATTACACCATAGACAGTGTAGACATACTGTTATTATTCTCAATGTTCTGACACCACAGGGTATCACTGTAATTATCCTTCTATAAAGCTGAACATACCATTTATTGGCAGTCAAATCTTTAAGAGCAATGGCAAAAAAGTAAGGTCAATATCTTGATATCACATTAGTGAAGGAGTTACAATAGTTTTGCACCAAGTCATCGTTTCTGAAGTTGAAACATTAAGATTGAGCAAACTCTTAGCTCAAGAAGTTCAGCAAAAGAAGGGACAGGCCTTAGGCCAATGTCTTATACCAGATCTCCGCTTCTGATCTAGTACTCTTGAAATGTCCGCTACAACTTACAATAACTGTAGAACATCTTCTAAAACCATGCAGAGGAACCCCTGGCGCTGGTGATAATGGTAAACTCTCATGAAAAACTCATCCAAATTTTCTATGTGATTCCAGCGAGCTGCAAAACACAATAAGAAAGATCACCTTCAATGTGCGTCTACCTATAATGCCCAGTACTCAAACACTTTGACCGTAAGTTCCAGTTTTTTCTAAAGCATTCAAACGGTCAAATCTGAGAAAAGGCTTAGTTTTGACCAATGGAAGGTTTGAGAATGGTTTTAGGCTCAATGTCAAAGGTTTAGTATGTAACCCAAGGCAGGTGACAATTATTTAATAACCCTTTACTCCATGTATACTTATATACATGTTTAGACTCCACGGTCACCCCTTTGAGTATTAATCAACTGTTATATTAAATAAATCATGTAGATAAGGCAATTCTTTACATGGCAGGCAGGCTTACGCCCATGCATAACAGATATAATAGGCAAACTGTGCAGACCCTTATCAGACAGCCCCTGTCTGATCAGGGTCTACACTGTTTTCAAAAGGCATAAATGTACATGCATATCATATATATAAAACTAGAAAATGTGTCCATAGGACACGGATGCCCCCTCTTCCGCTTTGTCAAAAAAGCCATCATATTTTCACAAAAATGGCCTTAACTCCGAAATTACTAAAGTGATTTACATGGCTATCGAACTTGATCAAGATATTATGGTCACAAACATGTGTGTAAAGTTTGGTGAGAATTAGGCAAATACTTTTCAAGAATTAGATCATACAAAATATTCGGGACGTACGGACATACGTACCTCCGTACGGACGGACAAGGGCAACTCTATATGCCTCCACTTTGTGGGGGGCATAAATATTGTGGAAAATGGTGCATTTGCTCATCATGAGCAATGCTCTATTTTCCACAATGTTTTTAATAGTAATCTGTTATAGAGGCATAGAAAGGGGTATCTAAGGGGTAAAGGGTTTGAAGGTAAGCAACACAACTACCTCTATCAGATCTGTGACAAAATTTGCATGGACTGTATCGGTTTACCACGAGTCACATCTTGTGAATACAGGTTTTGTGAACAAAGTAAAGCCTGACCAACTAATCTACACATTTTTAATTTATATCTGTTGACAGTATGTTGATTCTGATAGGTACAGCATTAACATGGGCAGCCGACTGATAAAAGGGCCCTTACCACATTAAATACTGAGTAGACCAAGATCTGCTGTGACACCTTTGGATTAGAGGCTACATTGCTTGGAACTTATTGAAATAGTTGTATTTTGAATATAAACGCTGCAAACAGTGTAGAACTTGATCTGACGTTGCATCTCCAATGCTGCATTGGACCAGGGTCTACACAGTTTGCAATGCTATGCAAGGCTTTCATTGGTTACAAGTCTACAGCATATACTGTAATGGTCCAGCCATTTTGCTTCATATATAGAAATATAAATGTATTTTGCTGGGTAGACCCAGATCAGACAACTCTTGAAGTCTGATCACGGTATGTGCTGCTTGCCTGTATGATCTGTTTCTGTTTGGACAAATTGTTAATCACCTGCCATGTACAAGAAATACCTTATCTAAGCTAAATACAATATACAAGTTTATTAATTTTCAAAGGAGTCTCAACATAAATAATCAAGAAGTAAAGGTTTAAAGATGTAACTTACAGTTTTAACCTCACTTGCAGGTAAATGTATGACACACACTTAATATGGCCAACGTCACAGGAAAAGGGGCACTCGGATATATTAAAAAAACGCTGACTCAGCTCTTTTTTAGCTCTATTATTCCATTACCTAGTCAATATTTACCCTTTGTATTCATTTAAAGGTAGAGCTGGTTGCCTCCTAAATTACAAACAGTGCAGACCCTGAACAGCCGACACGTCACCGATGTGGCATCTGGTCTTGGGGCTACACTGTTTGCTATGTCCGAGTGCCCCTTTTCGCATTACGTGGTCCATATCAATGTCATTGTTGCCTGGTATCCTACTGGAAAATGGCATATAAATGACCTTGACCTTATATGACCTTGACCATTTATCTTCAATACCTTTTGTGGGATAAATATCCTTCCTTCTTCCCTGAAATTCTGATAATCCTTTACTCCATAGATACACCTTTTGATGCCTATGTAGAAGATGACTTGTAGACATTATGGGAAATTCAAAATTGCTGGTTTCCTTCAGCTAGATAATCTTCCTATTGGACATATGGGCCGCGTCACGCGAAAAGGGGCACTCGGACATTTCACAAAAACGCTGACTCAGCTCTTTTTTAGCTTTATTTTTCCAGCATCTAGTCACGAAATTTACCATTTGTAATCATTTAAAGGTAGAATTGGATGTCTTCTAAGATTGCAAACAGTGCAGACCCTGGCCAACCGCCACGTCAGTGACGTGGCTGCTGGTCTGGGGCTACACTGTTTGCTATGTCCGTGTGCCTATTTTCGCGTGACGTGGCCCATATATATCACTAGTTTGAGTTATTGTTTGACGGCACAAATTCGGGTCCATTGACAACAGTAGGACGTCTGCAAATACAGTTCCTAAGGTTGTTTCCCCAATATACCTAGTTTATATTGATGAAAACCAATGCTTCCGAAACGAAATGATAAATGCACAATTTAATATCAGTGTTTGCACTTTTATGCTGGCTACCGAGACTATGGAATAACAAACCTCTCTTGAACGGCCATCACATAAGTTACTATAATGACCCTTAAAGACAAGTTGTCGCTTAATGCAGAACGAAAAAAATGCAGAAAGCTTTTTTGAGAGCTTTCTGTATTGCTTTCTTTCTGCATTAAGCAACCATCAGCCTTAAATACACCAATGTCTCATTACAGATTTGACAGTAGATTGTGTCGTGTTTTCCTCCGAAGAGATATATTCCAATTATGAAACACACAAATATTATATTTTTTTATTCTATTGATCACATTAACGTTAAAATACCGGGAAAGCATACGTTTCTTTCTTTCACGTTCATTCCAGTAATGAGGAAAATAAACTGCCTTACTAGTGTTTAGGTTCATTAAAACATTGACAAAGTATAGTTCCTTTGAACAAAATTCCTTATGATACAACAATTTTGTAGCCTTGTATCACGTCACCATAACACGCATTTGTTGCTACAAAAGTATTTTCGGTCAATCTGGGGCCGTATTCATAAAGCTCCTTAGGAAAATCTCAAACTTAAGTGAAAATTTCAAATGCAGATTCCCAATATATTTTCAATTATATTTCAATGAAACTTTGCATGCGTATGAAAAACTATGTTTTTCATACGCATGCAAAGTTTCATT
>JAULCE010365728.1:0-10231 GCA_032359355.1 Macoma nasuta | reverse complement strand
TTCAGTTCTCGCTAAAGGGGGTTTCGAGCCAACCGTGCTCGACCTATCGAAGTTCGACTGTATTAATCGAAACGACGTGACCATAGCCGTCTGATTGCCCCAGTCGCCTTCTAAAGAATCCGGAGTACAGAATAACACATCTGCCTCTTGTAGCAATTACGTCAACCCTGTCTTAAGCGCCTACTTAAAATCGCGGTATGTGCGGTCTTTATAAAGGTTGGTCCTAAAACAGCTTTCTACATTATCTTAGTTCTGCATTGAGCTGTTCCTTATAGTCGTCATGGTTTTTATTAAAAAAATAACCATGAGTATAATACACAATAAAGTAAGCTATTCTGCTGTTGTTTAATTTATCGCAAAGGAAACAATTCTGGAATTACTTCTTGGTTGAAGCCCATTACAAATTACATTGATCTCCCTTAAGGGCCAAGCATGTGTTTTTGTCGTGAAGCCAATATCTTCTATGCATACTGGAATACATATTATTCTTAACATTTTAGACGCTTATCTAATGCAACTTATTGTATATCATTTCAAAAAAGATGTCGAATTTCTTGCCATTTTCGAAGAGTGTATTATTTTTGTTGTCAAGCGCTTTTAAGACATTTCAGACATCGTATGACTCGGTATCTGTTTCGTCTCCAAACTTTGTTTTGAGATTATTAAGGATCAGTGTCTAGCGCGTCAGTTTTTAAGGAATTCCATTCATAACACTGTATTAACATACCATGCGAATGTGACCACCCCTGAGCAGTTGCGAACAAATTACAGTAAAACTTCTCTAAAAGGGACATTATTTTTACCTGAAATATGACAATATATTTATAGATAATTTACAGTTAAGCTTAGACAGGACGTAATTCATGATGATCCTACAGGAAATTTCTAAATGTTTTGCAGCCAGAATTAGGCTCTTGCAATTATAATACATCAATTTTTTTAACAAAAATAAATCTTGGTTTAAACTGGCTTTACTGTGATTTTAGATTTTATTAGTCACACGGCATTTAGGCAGGGTGTACAGATAATATGACCCGTGTAGATCTTTTATTACAAGTACAAGATCTACACGGGTCATATCAGTCCATACACCCTGCCAAAATGCCGTGTAGCGAGTTTATTACCAGTCAAAGTTTTATTGAGCATGAATATGAGTATCTGATTTTCTCGCTCAAATTGTTATCCATCACCTCCGCGTGATACCATTTGTTTCATCTTCGTAAGCGAGACAATGTTAGAGTAACTGCCAGCTCCGCCTCTTATTCATTCGGTCTCGCACGGAACTCGGTGTTCTAGGCAAGTAAATTAGAGTAAAGCATTGACGGGAGGAGCTATTAATCCCCCCGCCTTAATAAATGTTATGTTATTAGCCGTTAAATGTGCTTTGTCCTGATTGTTAGTCGACCACACAACGAAATGCATAGAAAGTTTAAAGAACTCCCATACGAAGTCCAATTGTTTTAAGTTTTAAGATTGTTAGCTCAGTTTCAATTGTGTCCAACTGCTCTGAATTGATTGAACTCCGACGATTTCTTTTTCCAAATCGACAACAAATAACAAAGTAAAAGTCACGTTACTTATCAAGTTAGATAGTGTGCAGCAATACTCATGTTGTACTATGCATTGTTTTATTGTTCACGTACGGATTATCACAGTTTCAAAAAGTATCGAACTGTTTTTTTTAGCATAATTCCAAGGAGCAATAAATGACCTTTTGATCAACAACGGAGAAGCGTTAACTTGTTATACAAGTTGTATCAGTATAGTTCTCTTCCTTGTTAGAATTTAAACCTTTGTTTAATTTGTAGACAACTTATCACATGAACACTTCTTGACTCACGCTTAGCCGTCTAAACACATTACCCTTGATTAAGGGTCCGAAAACCCAAACAAAATCGCAAAGAGTTATCTTTCTTTCTAACCAAGACCACGTTGCAGGAGTATGGTCTATCTGATTCCCTGGTTGCACCTGCAGCAATTGCATCCTTAAAGCTTTATCTGACCTTTTCATACATTCTTGGCGGTATACGCCTGTAGAGTTGTTTGAAGGCTCTGTCATCTATCAACTCTATCTTGTGCTTGACAAGATCCGTATTCCCTAAGTCTGTTAGACCTTTGGAGAATATCCGCTCCTATCTGCCTAGGACCTGACGAGCTCTGAGCTGCTGCTCTTGAGTGAGAGCTGTAGTATCAATCTTAAACCCAAGCTCAGCGCCCTGGCTGGAAGACGGTATGTCGGAGGCAAAACTGTATTTGACCTCTGTAGGAGAAGGAGTAAAATGAGTGGGATACAGTTTATATCAATTAAGGATGTGCTTTCTTCTTGATCATTAATCAAGACGCTAGACTCATTAGAGCTACCATTGAGCCATTTTGTAACAGGCTGGCCTGGATCTACACTTTTTGGCACTGTATGACCAACGACAGAAGCCACTACTGGTTTAAAGGCTCCTGTTTTTGAAATTGTCTACTGCCTTGACTCTTGTAGTATTTGATTGTTGTTGTAATTATTGTTGCTATTGTCCTTAACTGTGGCAACATTGACTGGTTGATGATCAAACCTTTGAAAGATCCATTGAATTTTTAACAATCTTGGAGTAGATATTTTATCTCCAACCCTTCTAAATTTTGATCGATTTTTCCTCCAGCTCGGTCTTATGGCTCTCTGCAACAACAGGTTGCTGAGTAGCCTTCTTTGAAGAAGAAGATGTAGTGAGATGAGAATTGTTCACTATCATCTCTTTCTCCACAGACCTGATCTCACGTAAAAGAGCATCATAGCTGGTTAAGCTGTCATACTTATGACGTGTTTGATAAAACAATGAACTTATCAGAAGCCAATGATGTCCAAAACTTATGACGTAATAAGTCATTCTTGTTGGGCATGCCTTGTCATTGGCTATCTAGAGTAAACCATTCAACCGAAAACCAAAGGCTTTGACCGACTCATCTGGCTGTTGAACAGAATTAAACAAATCTTGCATGACCATGCCATTTGTAGACACGTCAACAAAGTTTGAGTCCAATTTTGTTTAAAAAAAGCGGTCGCCGTAACATTCTCGCCAAGTGTAACTAGTATAGTCCTAGCAGTGCCGTGTAAGGACAGACGGATGACATGGACTAGATTATTAGGAGATACACCAGGGTCATGCATGAGATACCTGATCTCAAATCTCCACTCCCGGTAAGTTAGATAACCCTTTGGGACATCCCCGGAAATGAATAGGACATTAGGGACTTAAGGTGTAGCTAATCTGCACTGACCACTATGGTCAGCAGAGTTAGCTGTGCCCGGTGTAAAAGGTGTAGAATGGGCGTTGGGTTTTGGGCCTTGCCCCTCTGCTCGCTGGTGCTGGAAGCAGACCCTGTTAGCTAGGTTTAGATGGGGTCAAGTAAAATAAACTTGATCTGGGTGGGGGCTGCTTGTCTGTAGAGGCCATACCTATGTGTGGTAGAGTGATAGGTCTGGGTGGAGATGTGGTGTGCTTGGATTGGGAAACGTCGATTATGTGCAACTCCCCTGTCTTAACACCCACCCATGCAGGGTCCGGAGTCAAACCTGTTCTCCTCTGAACCATATAAGTCCCCCTGGACTCCAAAGCCAAAATCAACTCCTCGTCAGTAAGAGAATGTGCCATAATGATCAATCAAACGATGATCAAACGAAATACCACAAATGATTCTATAAACCACCAAACTAAATAATAGCACCTCGATCATTAAACTATCACAAGTCACCGTAAATCCAATTACATGTATATAAATCCGGATCCAACGATAAGTAAATCAGAGATTATCTACAGTTGAACACAACAAGTATCTCTACACACACAACCAGATCAAACTTGATCAAAATTAAACCAAACTCACACAAATCACTGTTAACAACAGTTCAGTCCCAAAACAAAACTGGCAGAATACCAAAAAAGTCACTTGGATGCTGTAAATCCTACGCAGGCAAGCATTATTTACAATAAACATAACTTAGTATTCTACATAATTACCTTCCATTCCTCTGGCTGTTTCCGTCTTGTATTCCACCCACTATTTCCCACTGCATCTAACTTTCCCACTAAGTGACTAAGTGCAACAAGTGAACGGACAAGAGAGAAAGAAAAAAATAGTGAATGTGTTGCTTGTCAAAAAACAGACCAGAAACAAGGCAATAATCAAAATTCATATCACTTCAAATGACCAGCCTGTAAGTGGTACATAAACTATAATTTTAGGCTAAATACATTTTGTTGTAAATACACAATATTGCACTAAATATCACTGCCACAGATTGACATATTCTATAAAAATATTTCCCTGGCAAATGTCAAAGCTATCATTGTGCTAAACAGAGCAATATCATTATTTCACCTACATACAGTAAAAATAATTCCACAAAAAAGTCATTAACTGGCCAAAATAGAGAGAACAACGAATATAGCCCTTGACCTACAAAAACAGCTATTCTGGAATGAAATTTTCCAAATGAACTGAATGTGGGTAAAGAACGATATCGACAGCGGATATTTTCCCCGAAAAGAAAGCTATGTGAACATGACAATCAAAATTACAAATATACACACATATGTATAAAGACAACTTACTGTCATGTTCACAGTCCCAAAATGCTCCATTATATACACTAATATAACAGTTTACACGTCCATATTTCACTCCTCTCCACAGTCATTAGATATTCCTCCGCGTCCGGAAACCACGTGACCTCGTACGAAAACTCCTGGTTTTCAAAAAACCTGCACCTTGCGTCAATATCCTGCTCGATATGCCTCAACCAGAACACTAGTTCGGGCCCAGCATACTCTCCCGCAAAGAACCTTAGATCGCCGTGTGTGTTTCAGTTAACCCATATGAGCCTCTTCCGTCCTTACTCGCGTTTCCTTCTCTCTATCCCGATCGTCACAGATCCCGGCGAAGACGACAGTCTGGCCCGTCGGAGAAGTCTCGTCGTGGTCGCCATTTGTAACCTTTATGTGGTCGTTTAGTAAGTCAGACACCACGGTTGGTTTCTTTATATTTATTTAATCTGTATAAAACGGGTCTGCAATAATACAAACAATGACACTAGCATATAGTTATGATACATGTAGAGTTTAAACTAAATTAATTTCACCGCACAATAAAAAGACACATAGCTCGAATCAGCGCGTAAACAGGTAAATAAAGTAAATTTGACAGGTGAAATAATTAAACCAAAAATATTTACGAGTACTTGACTATTTCTCCACATTGATATAAATTCAATTATTTGAAATAGAGAGGGCCTCGCGAAACATCAATCTCACAGACAATGTCAGAAAGGGCTACCCACGTCACATCTAACAATGTTTTGTAAAATAGTTATTTTAGTTCATAATACATACCTGATCTATGTCACGTTATATGTTCATGTGCATGTCTTTTTTAGTCATCAATGCACGTTTTAGGCCAACGACTCCACGTTTATAGCATCACATGTACAAGTATATGTGTTGTCGTCACTATTTGACTATGCTATGTTATACGATGTTTGCAAACTATGCTGTCTCAATGCTAAGATATTTAAACCGTCTTCCTTGAATAACTTCTCAAAAACACACTGTGTGCTTTATAAGGCACATCGTGTGACTTATGCAATATTTAACAACAACCGTAACGGAGGGAATCGGTATGAAACTGGTATATACCGTCAATCTAATTCATTTAAGTACTGTGGTGATTTCAACTGTACCGTTCATACTGAAACAAAGCACTTTAATAACCTTAATTAGACCGGTATCAAAGTTCTCGCGAAGATATCATAAATTATATCCATTGTTATATTTCTGAATGTACTCGGGTTTTGTCTCGATTCTGGTTTCATTATTACTTTCTGTACTCTGCATGCGTGACGGTTATTTAAAAAAACATCTTTGATGCTGATAAGTCATATTTTAGCTCAGTTAATGCTAGGCGCCTCAACTCGACATTGCAAAAAAGGGAAGTCCAAGATCGGACGCCGCCTAAGAAGACAGCCTCTGATCAGGGTTTGCACGTTTTTACAACTCCTAAAAAAATAAAAGTTTATCTTAACAGTTTATGTTATTTATGTTAATGATATACTTGATCCAAAAGCAGTTGTAATCAATAACTTTAAATTTTGCGTCGAATACGTTTGGTTGGTGTTGAATCTTGGCTGTTTTGCGCCCGGCCAATATAGTTTTAAAGAATCAAAGGAATAGCATAAGGTTTACAATGTTTTCAGCAAACGAGATTTAGAGCAACGACAATTTGGGCAATGGCGTAAGGGTTAACCCTTTCACCAGCGGAGTCGCCTAAATGCGCCGTTGAAAAAAAGTGCGGACCTAGATCTGACGCGGCCTTATAAGGCGGCGTCTGATCTGGGACTTCACAAGTTTGCAACAAATTTAAGTCCCGAGTTAACAGTTTCAGAATAACAAGAAAATATTTTATCGTCTCTGTGATTTATTACGCTAAAATATTTTATTTGAAACTAGTCACAGCCGCCATATTTAATTTTGCGCCAAAAAGATATGACAAAGTATAAACTTGATGTATCAATTAGTAGCAAGGCAAGTAGAGCAGATTCATATCAAAGCAAACTTTCGGTCGTGATATCCCGTACAATAACAACCCATTCACCGCCATAGGCGACTCCTGATAGTTGATATTGCGAAAGGTGAAGTCCCAGATCAGACGCCGACTAAGAAGGCGGCGTCATATCATGGACCTCACATTTGTTTGTCAAAAAAATAGCGAAATATAAGAGATTCTGACACGCCTAAGTTTAATTATTTCTGTTATTCATTTGGTGAAAATATTTCATTCAAAACCAGTTAAAACCGACACTTTTAGATTGGCGATAAAACTTTGAAATCGGCATCAAAGTGAATATGAGTACTGCTGTGCGATTTCCAACCTTAAGACAGTTCAAACAGGGTACATTTATACCAGATGTCACGATAGAAATAGTGCATCTAGCTATGCAAAAATCTAGCCAAAACGGTAGAGAACAAAAAAGTCATGACTTTTGGCCATTTTCAAACAGTGTAGACCAAGATCAGATGCCACGTCATAGACATGGCGTCTGATCTTTGTCTACACTGTTTAAAAGTCCTTACGGTTGGAAGTCGTACAGCGGTGCTCAATTACAGTCTTAACTCACCAAGTATCAGAATTGACTTGAGAATATTGTAAATGCTGCGACGGGTGACTCCACCTACCACAACCTATAGAACACCGCCCGATTCGTCGACCGCTTCGAACTATCATCTGCAAAAAGCATTCGCAAAATAGCACTCTATTTTTGATATAACAGTAAAAATCGTGATAGGGGCTTGAATGACTTATGCATGTGGTAGATAATGATATAATGATAGCATTAATTCAGTTTTAAATGGTAGTTAACAAGGCTTTTTATGGGGTCTTAATTAAATATTAAAAACATATTTAAGTTTTAACTGGTAGTTAACGAGGCGCTGTAGGGGTTCATTAACATTAAACATATAATTAGGGTCTAACAGATAGTTAACGAGGCCGTTTAGGTGTATTAATTGAAAATAGATGGATAAATAACGATATGTTGATGAGCTTGAAATAATGTTATATATCACGCCTACGTCATATTGTCGGGTATATATTCTGTGGAGGATCAATTGTCAGTAAGTCGCAGTCCAAAACTTCAAGTTGGTAAGTACGCTTTATATAATATTTTACTTTTTCCCTTTTGCCTCCAACATTTAAAAGTGTCGGTTGCAGCTTTGTTTTGATCAAATAGTATAACTAAATGAATAACAGAAATATTTTAATGAACGTTGGCTATTCAGAAACCTCAATATCCGGTGCGTATTTTGCTTAAAAGTGCAGCCCTGATCAGACAACGCCTTATAAGGCGGTATCTGATCTGGGATTTCACTCATTTTGCAATGTTGACTTAACTCGTTCACTGCCTTACCCCGAGTGTATTAACATATGCAAACAGCTTGGATCTAAACGAGACGTTTCATTCGGATCCAAGCTGTTTGACACTCGACCAATTGTTTTACCAAATGTCGAGGGTGTGAGGGAAGTTTAAAACGGAAGTAGAACAAATATTGCGCATGGGCACAACCTGCCTAAGTGAAGGGGTTAAGTCGTCTATAGCTATGAAAGGATTAAGGGCGCCAGGAGAAAACGGTCCCATTATACAGTATAGAAACATATAAAATTGATGCCGGAAGCAGAACTGAAAAGGCTCAGATGCGAATCGAGTCTGTATGAAAACGGACATTTCATTTTAACCCGATTGCATGTTCTTTATTTCCTAGGTTGTTTACAGTAGCAAAAACATGAGAACAGTTATTCATTCATTTATAAACATATAGAAAGTCAAGTCACACTTTTATAACAAAGGGAATAATAAAACAAAATAAGTATTATGTACATTTGTCATCATACCGGAATTATCGTTATCGAATGAGAATAATAGACACCGGGAAGACATACGTCTGTTCCGGAGTTTATTCTTTTCTCAGTGGAACGTTGAACACATGTTAAAATGCCATGTGCGTTAATAGAGGAAATTTGTCCAAGTGCTCTCGTTTATTTGGATTTTTACTGATTCAACGTAGGCATGGGCGTGGAATAACCGTTTGCGGGAGATATGGTGTTATTACATATCAGCTTCATGCGGTTTCTGAGAGTTCTGAACCGAGTGTTTTACCAAATATTTAACCACAACTGAAATGGAGAGAATTGGGGAGGGACGGGGGATCGTTATAATTGTCATTTTAATAAGTTTAACCCATTTATGCCTTGGTTCATAAGTTGACTGGCCCAAAGATGCATTCCAGCACGTCTATTTTAAGCCGAACGGAAATTTTGACGAAGGAAATTGACTAATCTGGATAAAGCTTTAATGCGCATGAGTACAGGGTCCCCCTGGTCTGGGTCTAAGATCGTTGCCTTTGTCTTTTTTAATGGGTATAAATGGGTTAAGTACTGTAGCTGCAACACGAGAGACATTTTCTCCTTCCGTCATATGGGCCACGTCACGAGAAAGGGCACTCGGACATAGCAAACAGGGTATCCCCAGACCAGCCGCCACGTCACTGACGTGGCGGCTGGTATGGGGTCTGCACTGTTTGCAATCTTAGAGGCATTCCAGTTCGACCTTTAAATTAATACAAATGGTAAATTTCGTGACTAGATGATGGAATAAAAGCTCTGAAAAAGAGCTGAGTCAGCGCTGTTTATATGTCCGAGTGCCACTTTATTCCTGTCAAACCTGTCTAGGGCGACCATAAGATAAGGTACATGTATCATAGCGACTTTGTTGCAGACTATTCGACAATAGAATAATCTAATGAAAAGTATGAAAATCAAGGCAAAAGAAAAATGCCAGTTTGAATTGCTTTAAAATCATTGCAAGAAATTAAACACTCGCTAGCAAATAATGTATTTCATACAATGTTTTCAATAGTCGTCAGTAGTAGAGGCGCTAAAATCGCTTCCTTTGAGGGAAGGACTATAAACACAAATACCTCATTTTCAGTGGCAGCTCAATACTTGTTTGATTATATCTTCACCGCTTACCTGGGTAGATTATTTCACCGAGCGTGGTCCAGTCTGAATCTTCGTCTAAAATCCAGTTGTCGTAGGGATTAAATGGCCACCAGAGAGCCACATCTTGATCAGAAAGTCGGCACAGCTTTTTACTTTCACTCCAGGACACGCTGAAACACGAGGTGATCGAGCGGCAGCTGGAAACACATTCTAACTTTCTGCTCACATTCACAGACCCAGTCATATAGTCATTTGACAACCTGGCTTCCTGTCGCACCACGTATTTCGTGGCTATTGCAGATGAGTAGACAGTTTGGCTAAATATTGCATTGAAAAATACACCAAATATAATAATATACGCCAATCTGGAACAATCCATGGTTGTTATACAGACTTCGACTTGCTTATGGTCCGCACTGTAAATCAGCGAATATTCTTCGTTTCAGTTAATTATTCAATTTAATTGTATCGCATGTAAATATACCCACTTCATCTGCGAACATATGTAAACATGCACAAGAGAAACTCAGCTTCTCTTTATGGTCTGAATGGTTTGACAGTCATATACATATTCTATCACGTAATGCAATATAGGTTGTATGTTCAGTAATTGAAGCAGATTAAAATTTAACCCTTAGCCTGCTGTTCGCGACTAAGGTGATTATTCAAACAGCTTGGATCCAGATCAGACGCCGAG
>JAULCE010365617.1:0-10231 GCA_032359355.1 Macoma nasuta | reverse complement strand
ACTTCACTCCACAGAAACGAAACTGACATTTCAACATTTAAGTACACTATATTTTCAACAGACGCACTATATTTTCAACAGACGCACTATATTTTCAACAGACGACACACCGCGTAGTTAGATCCTAAAAATGAAGCTACAATAAACTCCCGTTCTATCCCCTAGTTTTATGAAACTGTCACAATGAAAACAAAACTTCACTCCACAGAAACGAAACTGACATTTCAACATTTAAGTACACTATATTTTCAACAGACGCACTATATTTTCATTGGGACGCGATTTGTCGTCTGTTGAAAATATAGTGCGTCTGTTTGGTGTTGTTCTACTCTGTCTCACAAGTTTCATGTAAAATAAAACTATGTTTAAGTTAGATGGTATCAAATTGACCGTGTAGACTAATGATCAGACATCGCGATTTTCCAGTTGGTCTGAAACTGCTTATATTACCCTAATCATACTTATCGCAATTATACTAATAATTCAAACAGATTAGATTCAGACGCCACGTCCTGACAAAAGACGCCACAAGGTAGACAATCGATGCTCATATCACTATTGTGTCAGATGTAAGGTATTGTAATAACGTCGACAATGCATTTACAGAATGAACCTGACACTGTGTTGTGATATGTTGTCATTGTTTTAGTTGGTTGCACATAAATGTACATAGACGTGTCTAACACTACACACGGTCGTAAACGTGTTTGCTTATCTTCACTAAGTAGGTATTTCAAGAGATATAAATTGCTCACAGGGCCAGGTGAGGATTAAACCATTTTGTATCACAAACATTGTTGACTCAGATCTCTGACATCTCCTCTAACAATCACTATGTCAGATCTAGAATGTCCAACTAACGCCCTAATGTCGTCTTTAACAACGTTTAACCATTTAAACAAATATTTCTATATTCCTGAATTTGTTTAGAATTTTAATCATCTTCATGTGAGGCAATGTTTCGCGGTCATGGTGGTTGAATTGGTCTCTCAGCCACGTCTGCATGACAGTGTTCAGTGCCCGCAGTTCCTCCAGCTCATTGGAGCACTTGATCATGTCACGTTGAGGCACTCCCAGTTCTTCACATAGTTCTCTGTAGTTAGATCCTAAACATAAAGCTACAATAAACTACCATTCTATCCCTTGGTTGTATGAAAGTGTCACCATGAAAAAAATACTTCACTCTACAGAAACGAATTTAGAGCATCTGTAGCAGCCGACTATTGGACGCATAGTGGAAAATGAAGCATTTGGTCGTAATGCACAAGTGCTCCATTTTTCACAGTATATTAAAAATAATTCAAAAATGAGAGTTCCCTTATAAAAATATTGCTATCCTTTTTATCAGATACATCATTTGCTTACAAGTCTAAACTTATCATATAGAGTTCAGGGTTAAGACGAATCGTAAAAGGCCGTTGACTACAAAAGCACATAACGGTCTGTTTGAATTTGTATGGTGACAGTTCATTGACACCAGGCGATACATACGATCAAAGGGATTGTTTGATCAAAATGTTCATTTGTGATGAAAGCAAACTCCGAGTAACATAATTCATGTTATGACATGTTCTTGAGACAAACAGTTCAGAACCAGAGCTTGCTTTAAAACTTCTGACCTAGTTTATGACTGTACGTAGGGTATCAATATACGAAATAAGCTAGGGAATGAATGGGGCATTACATGTGTACATATTCAATACGGAAATTAATTTTTAAACGAGTTTACTTGAAATTATATAAAGGTAGAAAATAGATCATGCAAGCTATGTCAAATACACCTTACAAGATCCACATCTAAAAGCTAACTTACCCTGTTGAAGCAAACGAACGAGCAAGCCAAAAAGTCGTAAGAATGTAATGTACGAGTCGCTAAAACAGCAAATTGCTACTTCTACACCGACATTACATTCATACTAGTACGAATATCGGCAGTTAAAACGAGTTTTTGACGAATAAAGAAAAAGAGTTTAATAAAGTCCGCATTAAAATTACGATTTTTTTCTATTTATATCATCGATATTCATTATGACCTTACTAAGTCTAGTGGTATATCTAATTATACACAATGACGTCATTTCATGATAACGATGTCATTTATGATATAAAGTCAAATACGTACTGCATATGGTTCTTATTCTTTTGAGGACAATCAAGAATGAGAGTGGTACATGAGTGATGCCCAGAGTGTCCGGAACGGTCTCTATGTTATAGAACTCGCAGAATCCTGTAAACAGCAAGCCGAGTAAAGACGAAGTACCAGGGCACGGCTCTGGGATACACAGGGACTCTGGGCACGAGCTTCCATCCGGGTTACTTCTGTTGTCACCGGTTCCGGGGGTTTGATTAGACTCCAATGCAGGGACCTGAAATGGACGATTGAAAACAATGAAACAAACATTGATTTTTTTCTTCGTAAACCACTGACTCGATCAACTTCTAATACACACACCTCCAGGCAAGTGGCATTGTTTTATTTATAACCCTTTACACTTCGTTCTAATCTTAAACAAATCACTAGGACAAAAGTTGATGAAAAAGATAAATAAATATTGTGGCAATGGGGTATGACATTATTTACTGATTTAAAAAAAAAACAATGTAAGAAATCTAGCATTTGATCGTAACAAAGAAATGTTCCATATAATGTTTCCATAGGCATTTGATTCAAAAGAACAAAAAGTATGCTTCTATGGAGTAAGGTATAGTAAAACGAAATTATATCATGAATAAATCAAAAAGAAAAGTACTGTTAAGTCTACATCTGAAAAATATTATTGTGGTGTTTGCTAAGATGTTACCTTTTCAATGAACCTTTTCAGCAAGCAGACATTCTTATAATTTACAAATTCAAAATGACAGACTTGAACTTAAATGTTATTTTGAACAAGAACTAGAATTCAATGGATGGATATTGCAAATATTCACATTACTATGCTGCCTTTGTATGCCGCTTACATGTGAGGAGGTCATATACGGAATATGGAAGAAATCGGTCAAGCTGTTTAGGGGGAGATACAAAATCGAATAATGTTTGATCTCTTGATTTCACCCTGTCCCTAATGTCAAAGCAAAACGAAATGTTTCTTTTAAACGCCGCCATCTTTTGAGGAGGTCATAAACCTAAAGCGGGAGAAATCAGTCAAGCGGTTTAGGAAGAAATAAATAACGTTTGACCTTTTGACCCTGACCTGCCCACCCCCGTTGGTCAGAAAACGAAATATTGCTCTTGAACACTGCCATCATGTGAGAAGGTCATATATCGAATATGAAAGAAATCGATCGGTGGTTTAGGAAGAAATATTGAAACATATGGATGTACTCACGAGGCAGTATTTATTTTAAACTTCAGCAAGATCGACTATGGTCCTTTTTGTCGTGATGCGGAAAACTGACATCAGCAAACACATACTTTCTGGTTGATAGAGGATACTAAAATGTTAGAAATGAATAAGCCTAAACTAAACAAAAGCAGTTATGTCTCGTTTCGTAATGTTTCGGTCAGCGAGCTTGATCAGCTCTTTTGTATTCACATGGATCGAATTGACCTTTGTCATATGGAAATGTTGCAGAAATGTGTGCCCGTCTGTTATACACTTCTCCCTCACAGTAGGTTATATCATACAAACAGTACCTGGTTGAAACCATTTCGATTCTCCCTCACATCTTTCATCTGTTCATCCTGAAACTCAACAGTCATCGTGCACGTGGATATTTCCTCTTCCAATGTTTGGCCGTGGATAAGTTTATGGTGTGTCTCTTCCTCCATCTTCACAATAAGAAAGATGATATAGTGACTTTTATTGCACATTTTATGCAATTATACAATATATATTTATGGCAGCTTACCACATAATTCGTGTTCATTTTAAAGCTTTTTATCTAAATAGTACTAGTAGTATGTTTACATTTTGTAATAGCTTCTTAAATTATATTGTCGGTGTGATTCTAAAAGGGCACATGTTTCATTTTTGTCAAACGACATTTATACTCTTGCAAAAAGAGGCCAAAAATATAAAGTGCATGTATTGTGATACATAAAAATACTAAATCACTGTGGAAACCTTGCGGATTTTTTATATGAAAGCTGTTGGCATGCGTATACCTGTATGTTTGTTGTTGACTGTCGCTGTTGACGTGTTTGAATCGTTTGTGTCCACAGTGCTGTATCACGCAGTTTCATGTCTGTGACCTGAAAATTATATGCGTCGTTTTATTTGCATCGTAGCAACCGCATGATCATGCGCGCCGTGATAATAGAGAATTAGATGTGACACTTGCATCGGTTGTTTACCTTATTATTTCTTTACTTCACAGAAGCATCCTTTGAACGTGTATTGTTTATATTGTAGGAAATGAATCATTTGATCCTGGTGCGCAGATGCTCCTTTTCCTGCAACATTTCAATTTATTTCAAATCTGGCACATCTAGT
This sequence comes from Macoma nasuta, assembly GCA_032359355.1. NCBI lineage: Eukaryota > Metazoa > Mollusca > Bivalvia > Cardiida > Tellinidae > Macoma > Macoma nasuta. Next base: position 5,798 of record JAULCE010365617.1, on the reverse strand, counting down.
ACCTAGAATCATCCTGGTCATAAGAAAGTTTCTAAATGGATCGGTCTACAAATATCTTATCATAATATGAGTTAAAGCGTGTTGAATGCAAAGTAATATCACAGGGGGGTGTTTAAACAATTGTTCTTAAATGTGTAGATTCCAAGCAACAATGCTTTAGGATCAAATCAACTCTGCGTTTCGCACTGTTTAAAAATTCAATGGTCATGCAGTCAAATAAAAACTTATGTTTGTTTTAAAGGTTTCTTGTGGGGAAATGAATAAGAATCTGTTACGTAGTGCTTTCAGTACTTTGAATACATAGGGACTATTGGAGAGCACAGTACACTCCACCATTACTCGTCAACGCTACGGCTGGGTGATTTTCCTTCCATGTACTCGATAGGTGCACTATGATAAACTTGGTCAGATAGATGAAGTCAGTCGTGTAGTCATGACGTATGCACGTAACTATATTAGATATCAAACTTGGGACCCGTTTATACATTTATTGACCCATTAAGTTCCAAACCTGTTAGACAGCGATGTTTTGGCACCTTTCGGAGGCTTTTTTATGAGGCTGATATGTTACTAGAGATGGCATTTACTATTTTCGTTCGCAGTCCATCTTTCCAGATGATGCCTGGTGTCCCGAAAACTTGAGTTGGTTTACATGGACAGGTTTAAATGGTGGTCCGGTCTCTCAGATGTAGAATAGAGCATATATTTACTAATGTTGTTTTACTGCAGCTCTGTGGTTATTTTATGGGGTTTTAGTCGTGTTCATAGATGTATAGGTACATAGAGGCGGACTCGTTTTTCCCATTGCGAAACCACTGAAATCTACGCCATAGGGAGTCAGTATTCGGAATCGGGTACTGTGTTTAGTGGCACATATAACTATTTTGATATTTTATTAAAGTGAATAACAATTTATATGACGATTAGGTAACAGCGTTTGCATGCACTGTCTACTTTGTTTGAATATTATTTTCATGATTAGTTCGACTTAAATTAGCATATTGTTCAAGTGCATGCACTAACAAGTTGATTACGGAATGTGTAGTGCTATACATATTGCTAGACATATCTAGCGTGGCCTGTGTGGCTTAGTCCTTAGTGGACCAGTTTATAATGCTTAATGAATTAGTGTTAGTAAGTGTTTGTCTGTGTGGCTTCTTAGTGAATAGAATTGCCGGAGTGATTTATTATTGCTTAAACGGCTTGACATTGCCTTAGTGGCCTGACAATTAATGATTGCCTGTTTAGCACATTTCACCATACAATCGCGGTGTGTATATTATACAACGTATGAGCTTAAATGTCTTTGTGGCAAAGTGGACAGAATTCATGTATTTAGAATACTAGTTGCGTAATTATAATAGTGCCATTAAACATATTTAGGATAAATTAAACCATTCTCAGTATTCATTGTCCTATCAGAAACGAATTCCAGGACCACCAAAGGAGAAAAAATGTAAAAACAGACGAAAACTTAAGCAGAAATTGAACATTGCCAATATGTGTTTACATTTGTAGCGCATCACATGTTCTCTCAATCACGCGATCGCCAGTTAACTTTTCATTATTTATTAGCCTTATCCTTTGTGTTTGTTTTTCAAAACATCAAACAACCACAAATAACACTTTTGCGTGATATTGCGAATAAAATCTATCATTTAATTAACATTGAAGGCCAAATTATGCTTCAATATATTGTTGTTAGTTTCGAAAGTAAATACGCATCTTTTCACATATTGTAAAAGGTGTTATCTTGGAAACCCGATATTTCTGTTGTTGAAGCTCCTCACGTTTATGTAAGCGTAACTTCCCCTTCCTTGTCCATAGTCATGATATCGTATTTATATCGCAATGTCACGCACATATGTTGATGTAGTTTTGACATTTTGAAACAAACGACTAATTTGATTCAATACTGAAAAAGTATTTTTGTAAATATGCTGGTGCGTTTTTATGAGCTGTATTTCATTCAGAAATGCTGGTGCGTGTTTAAAGGCTGTATTTCGTTCAGAAATGCTGGCGCGTGTTTATGAACTGTATTTCGTTCAGAAATGCAGGTGCGTGTTTATGAGCTTTATTTCGTTCAGAAACAATACATCATTTAAAATAGAGACTTACACCTTGTTGATGGTCTAGGACTTGGTCCGTCGTTCTAAAAACAGTGGGACTGTCGCGAGATGACGGCGTGAAGTTTGTAGAAGTTGAACTCGAGGATGTAATGTTTCGGGACGGTGAAGCAGATGTGATGCTGTCATAACGTTTTCCCCCCTGAATGATAACATTCTTTGTTGATTGTAAGTACACGGATTTCGAACCATAGAAGTTATATACAGGTCCAGTGCCAATCCTGTGTGGTTCCGACATCTCATGCAGTTTCAGCTTTAACTTCTCATTCTCCCTTCGCAATCTCTGAAGTTCTGGGTCGGTGTGGGAATTCGCAGAGGTTTTACTTTGTGTAGGACTATTTATCTCACTCCGAACAGGTGCGTCCATCGTAAGAAGATAGTCCGTCAGAAACCGACTGTTTTCTTCGTCTTTTGCCATGTTATGCAATAAAATCTGAAAACAATTCCTCATTTCCATAATTCTATCCTGTTGCTTTTGGATGCTCTCATTTTGTTTCTCTTCTATGCATTGAAGTTCAAATAGATCTTTCCCATTATCTGGACACCCCATGCGCCTGCTCTCTTCATAGCCCCAGCTTGCCAAGTAGGATGTGTAGACTGGACTTGTAACAATTTCATAGCTACACGAACTGTCTACGTCTGTTGATGTGATTTTGAGAAGATCGAGAAACCTTTTTCTAACGTCACAAACCTGTTCATCAAGATTACAGGTTTTTTCTTCATTTTCAACTATTTTCTTAATATATTTGGCAACGATTGACTTGTGCAAGTCTCCTCCGGCACAGTCACGTGATTCTGTCATCTTGCTTCACAAAGAGTTTAAGTTTGGTCGTTTCTGAAACGATAAAATGTAATTTATCTAAGAAAACCTAATTGACTCTGTTAAGAAAAAAACTCTTTTGAATGAAAGAGAAAAATTTAAATACCAGACTATGGAACCCAATATAATCAAATTTATGATATATATATAAACACAATGAATAATACAAGTTAGTTTAAAGCATGTTTGGGATGTATTTTGTCTTGTCTTTGAGCACTCGCATAACTTAGTTTTCTGTGCAAAGTGGAATAATAGGCTACTGTCTTTAATTACTTTCTATATTTTACTATCTGATATTTGCTTTAAAAGTCGTTTTCATACAAGTAACTGACCGGAACTAAATTGAGGTCAATATACTTTGATTTTTCATTTGTTTCATTTATTTTACACACCTTGGAATGTTTTCATATTGGTTTATACCAAATAAAACAATTTACTTGTTTCATGCACCATTTTTTAAACCGATGTCGATTTGAAACAGAATTGATGTGTGTGGGTTCAAATTGAGTAAAATGAAAGACTTAATGTCAAACACCTTGGATCTTAATCAGACGCCGAATATAACTTTACGTCAGATCCGGATCGAAGCTGTTTGCGATCCTCATCGCATTCGCGAATAACTTGATTAGGTCGATTATAGGTTACTTTACGTTTGTTTGCGACTACAGGAAATGAACCGCTGTGCAATCTCTATACAGTTTCTTGATAAAACGCCCACTCGGATTATATACTGTATTCCCCCGCAAACATGAATTAGCTTATACACACAGAACTAAAACACTGTTCTGAAAAAGGGGATACTATTTCATTGAATCCAGAGTCGATTTTGCATCTCACATTTAACAGCTGGTCATGTTAGATAGAGGAATTAAATTTAAGCTCATTGGTTTGATAAGGTCTTGAGCATGGACTGATTTTCCGCAAAGAGCGACCGAATAAGATTACGTAAGCTGCAAATAAAGATTAAACATGACGATAAAAAACAGACCACAATATCAGCTGATCATAAAGTGATAACTTCCACAACATTGACAATTGCTGCTGGCACGTCAACATATTTATCGTCGGTGTTCTTCGTAAATCTCGTATCTGCCACAGTGATACATTGGTAGTTACGTGGTTTTAGAAGTAATGGTCGGGTTTCTTCTAAAATGACGTATGTGCCATTTTTCAAACATGTCACAAACGTCATTTTAGAAGAAGACCGACCATTTTTCTAAAATCACGTATGTTCCATTAGCTAAAATAGCACCTACGTGTGTTTGACTAACACCGACGACCTATTCAAAAACGTCGTAACTACCAATTTACCAAAGACGCAACTACGATATTTTCGAAGAACACCGACGATATATGCACACAGCTTGGATAAGGATCGTATTTCTCGTAACCCCGAAAAGGATTAAATTTCTTTGACATTGATGAATACAGAGATAAAGTCAAACTGAGACACGACACCTGGGGGTGTACAGAAAGCTTGCGAATTCATCGCCTATAAAAATAAGACGGTGATATGATCGTTGTGTTATGTAGTAAACTGTGATGTACAGTCAGACATGTGGTAAGCGGCCACTTAATAACGCGGCATTTGTGATTTTCAAGACACGTGGTCACTTATCCCTTTCGCAGTCAAATTTTAAAGTGTCAGTTGTAACTGGCTTTGATTCAAACATTGTAACGAAATAAATAACAGAAATGATTCATTAAAACTCGGCTTTAAGGGTGGCGTCTGATCTGGGACTGCACTTTTTTGCAATGTCGACCTGGGTCGAATATGGCCATGAAAGGGCTAAAGCAAAAAGTGAAAGAGCTTCCTGGATTGCTTTAACTCTTAACCTGTTACGAAAAAATCGTCTGCTCAAATTATCGTCTGTTTCATTTTTTAGATATAGTGAACCTATAATTCGAGTGTCATTCAACTTGGATCCAGACCAGACGCCGAGTAACTCGGCGTCTGATCTGGATCAAAGCTGTTTGAATAATCATCGTAACCGTGAATGGCAGGATAAGGTTAACCCGTTCACTGCCCTATCCCGAGTGCAGTAACATATGTAAACCGCTTGGATTCGAATGAGACGCCGAGTGACTCGGCGTCTCATTTGGATCCAAGCTGTTTGATACTCGGCCAATGGATATACCAAAGGTCGATGGAGTGTGTTAAGAATAAAGCGGATGTAGAACAAACATTGGGCATGGGCACAACCTGCCTGGCAGTGAAGGGGTTAATTATTTCGCATTGCATTACATGACTATTTGTGTTTGATATTGACTATGATAGCACATGTGAAAGCTGTTCATGCCAGGCAAGAAAATCGCATCTGAACGATGAAGTATATTCACCTGCAACGACTGGGTCTTTATACACGAACATCTCTGAGTCTCGACTTGTAACTCAAACTAAATCTCAGATCTCCAAATTCGCCTTCTATGAAAGACAATGTTGAGTCCTGGGTCTGAGTTTGAGTCTGTATTCTCACTTAAAGACTTAAAAAGGGGGTCCGATCTCTTGCTCTTCTTATAACATTACAGTCGAAAATCGTCATATCGACGCTTGCGGGATAATCTGTTTGAATTTGAATATCCGATTAAAATTCAAACTTTGCGTATTCGAAGGTTTGCCATTTTTCCGTTCGCAGTAGAGCGTCATAGCAAGGTGCTTCCTCTTTGATCAGGAGTGCAACACAACGACCTTGCACCTTTGACTGACATATGAGATACAACTGGGACTGGATCCGGTCGGGCACTTTATTCTGACACCGACGAACCAGTCGAAATGTTAACCCTTAGCCTGCTGTTCGCGACTAAGGTGAGTATTCAAACAGCTTGGATCAAGATCAGACGCCGAGTAACTC
>JAULCE010365506.1:0-10232 GCA_032359355.1 Macoma nasuta | reverse complement strand
CGAGGGGTTAAAGACTGCTCTTGTTTCCCTATTGAAAGAACGATAATCCAAGTGTTTTTCAACGGGAGGTAACCTTTACCCCCACGTTTATCAGTAACCTGACCCACACACTACTCACATGTACACACAGGCATACATAGTTACACAGACGGTGGGGTTTAACCCTTACCTGCTGCGAAAAGTGTTGACTGATATATCTAGTCTGCTTATCTTTCATTCTCGTTCAAGTGCTTTAAATTTGTCATGGATAAGGATCAGACGCCGAGTAACTTGCCGTCTGCTCTTGATCCAGTTTGATTGCAATTATCGTCACAGTCGCGGATAGTGAAATAAGTTTTAAGGATATATGTACGTTGGTTTACATTGTATGTTTTCATAAATAGATTAGATTTTCACTGAAGAATCAAGGTCAGTATATATTTTGATTTTTCAATAAATCACTTCAAATAATATGAGGCTTACTTAGGCTATAAACAATCGAGTTACATATATGTACATTTAGGTCTGGGTAAAGTCAAAACTTAGCGTGAATTTTATGATCGGTAAAACTAAAGAATCTCGGCAAAACTGTCACTGTATGTGCATACCGATGTATCAGTTTCATCTATTGTAGATGATATATCGTAAATGATTAAGCAAGGCTTGTTGTCACTGGTGTTTATGTACATGTAAGCCTGAAAAAGAGAGCAAAGTCGAAACTTAGCGTGCCCTTTAAGGATCGTAAATGATTTAGCAAGGCTTGTTGTCACTAATGATACAGTCAGTTAAAAGAGTGTTAATACTCTGGGGGCCAATGAACTCTACCATGCATCCCCCATAGACATTTTTTCATGGGTACCAAAATGTTCAGTAAGGTCTACTGAATCCAAATCGCGAATGTCTTCAAAGATAAACTCTTGTAGGCTATGTGTATTTTAATCGTTTCCATGGTAACCCCCATATTTTTTAATCATGACATCTACCTGCAAAGATCTGTAATATCTCAGCCAATAATGGTCCTACAGGTACAAAACTGGTACCAAGGTGAAGCTTAGACTTTGTACTGGTGTGTACAGTTAATGTATATTAATTATATGTAGATAATTTAAATATTTATAAATATTAATGAAAACAGTAAAAATAGCATAACAAAATTAGAAATATCTGATATTTGTAAATTTTCTGAACCAGAAAATATAAGAAAACAACTTTAAATGCTGTTTGAAATAATGAGAGGGTCATCAGTCATCATAGTGACTAAACTGAGGCCCAAAAATATCATTTCGGTCATGTTAAACCGTTTCCACGGTAACCATTCATTATACTTAAATATTCGTATGTTTTGAAAACTTGCACCTACCTGCACACATCTGAAATATCTCAGCTAATATTTGTCTTACAGGTACAAAACTGGTACCTATGTAGAGCTAAGACTTTGTGCTAGTGTGTGCAGTTAATGAATATTAATTAGCTAATTTGCATACTCATGAATATTAATATTTACATTCCCTATGTAACGTCCCTATATAGACCTATGCGAAATTTTGACGTTTATTTTCCAATGAACCTTTCATTTTGAAACTGGTTCTAACCGGTTATTTTATGTAATGAGCAAGACTGATAACCGCGCAGTGACAGGTGAATGTTTTGACGATGAGAGGCGATCAAGGGGTTTGCCATTAAGCGACATAGAACCGTATTTATCTTTTGCTTTGATATTTCCGAATACATTTTGAACAAATTGCATGTCAAGCTTAAATCCTATTTTTCCCAAATATAAATATAAAAAATAAACGTCGTCTCGCTGGGTTTATCGGTTTGTAAACTGCAACGGGACGACGTTCATTTCTTAAATGAGAACAGTATTTGTCAGAAAAAAATAGAAATACAATTTATTTTTATTTTTTCTTAGCCAGAAAATAGAAGAAAACAATTTTAAACGGTGTTTGAAACAATGAGAGGATCAGAAGTAATTACATTTACTATATTGATACTAAAAACTAGTATTTCGGTAAGGAGAAAACGGTTTCCATAGTAACTGTTCCCTATAGGTTATATATGCGTACCTGCACAAATCTGCAATATCACAGCCAACAATGGTTCTTGGTTCTACAGTTACACAACTGGTACTTATGTGAAGCTAAGACTTTGTACTTGTGTTTGTAGTTAATGAATATAATTAACTAATTTTCATACTCATTAATATTAATAAGAAAAGTACATTTGGTGAAACAAACATAGAAAGCCTATATTTTTCTGATGTTTTTATTGTACAAAAATGGGGAAAAACAAGTTCGAAACTTAAACAGACTCTAAGTTGTCACGACTATGGAACTGGGATTCAAAGCATACTATAAATACTAACGCGATAACCGTTTTCATAGAAGCGGTTTGTTCAAAGTGTCATATACATATTTCAGAAAGTCTGAGTGTCTACACCGACATTAGCAAATTCTGGTTACATGCGGTACCGCTAATCCTACCAAACACGGAGATTTTCTCTCTCATTATTTTTAAGTTGTTTCATTCTCAACTACATTCCGGGTTGTAAAATGGAAGACAAGCGTAGAAGTAAGAGGTTGAGAAAGGGAGGGGATGAAGAAGGGGAAGAAACATGTGCATCTTATTCAAAGAAGCATCAACTATGCATTCTTTACGTTGATGCTTCAAAGTGTGATTCGTTTACCTTTCTGTCACATTTGAAAAATCCATCCGAGAGTGTACAAAGCCTCCATAGTATACGCGATTTGCGTATGTCCCAGCCACCAGATTCAAACATAGAATGGAATCTGTCTGTAACCAGATACCGTCAGAAACTGGAGAGAACCTTGGCTACCACCGAACTTTCTATAAACACTTTACAAGAAATGCCGAAAGACTAGAGGAATCAAAGCCTTTACCAGGTGTATCAGTAGATCCCAGATTGAAAGCGAGAAGATTGACAAGTGACACAGTTACACTGTTTGCAAAGGACTGCAAGTTCTGTAATAAGGAAGGTGCTATTGGTGTAAAGAGGTCTGGTGGTTGTTGGACAACAGAATTGACACAAAAGTTTCAGTCAGGTGCATGGAAGACAGTTTGGGAATTGGCAGAAAAGAAATGTGATGAAAAGTTATTGTTTAGAATCAGAGGGTGTGGTTTGTTTGCATCAGAAGCTCATTTCCATCCAAGTTTTAGAAAAACAGTTTTTTATTGATCACCAGAGTTGGAAGAGTTCTGATTGTGAAGCAACTTTAATACAAGAAAGACTTGAAAGGGCTCATGGTGGTGCATTTGAAAAAGTTTGTGAGAGAGTTGTAATAGAAATATTGCAAGAAAAGAAGGTTTTGTTGTTCAGTGATTTGCACGCGACATATAAATTAGCTCTTAATGAGACAGGGTTTGCTAATGAAAAACACAGAGGTTCAAAGGTTGAAGGCAAGGCTTGAGGCTAGATTCCAGAATGAAATTGTCTTTTCAAAGCCTGAGTCAAAAGATAGGTTTTCATCACAATTGGTTTACAGCAGTGGTATGAATTTAGATACAGCAGTCCAGAGTGCATTTGCGCTTGGAAGCAAATACATTTTTAATAGTAGTCTGCTTCATTTCTGCGAAAATCTATCCTGCGTGCATTCGACAAATCAGCTTACTTACAATGGCTTCCTACTGCTGAATAACTTGACAATGCCAATGAAGTTATTCCACCCGACCTGTGCAATTTTCTGAAGTTGGTTTTCTCTGAAAAATCAGAAGGTACCTCTAGTCAAACAGACAGATTGTGAACTCTGTTTGGCAAGATGTTTGTAGAGCTGTTACAAATGGTGAATGGACAATGCCAAAGCACATTATTGTTGCCATGACACTTCGCCATCTTTATAGAAGCCAGCAACTTACAACACTGCTCAATCGTCTAGGCCATTGTGAAAGTCATTCTTTCTCAGCAATAGTTTTAGCAATAGAGCAGACATCATCATAACACAAATTATCAGAGATCCTAGTGTGCCTTCGCTGTTTCACTCAGAGTTTGACAATTTTGTACAACTTGTGAATACAATGTCAGGCACAGACTCAGTTCATACCGCACATGGCATCATGATGCAGGAAGTGATCACTGATGAATCAGGTGAACATGGTGGTACAATACCCGAAGTGCCTACATTGTCGAGAAACAAAGCGCGCTCTCTTGCACATCTGTGGGTGAACAGTTGCCTGGGTGCTACATTAGTAACCGGAAAAGTCCCAGTTATCCTGTCAGTGTTCATGTGTACCCCGGGTGTGAGGAATCGGTTAAACAATCGTCTGACAAAGACGTGATTTGGTTGTTTCTCAGACAGGATTCTTCTTCTTCTGGACAACATGTTTCAGGTTGTCTGGCTTTGTCTCTGTTACTGGTACTAAACCTACAAGATTCACTACAATCGACTTTTTTTCCAGTTTTCCAAATGCGCTACGAAGTGTTGACATGGGCACATTGCCCCTTGTAGGGCCTGTCTTTTACAACACATCAAAAGAGTTTACTACCAGGTTGCAATTTGGAAGAGCTCACACATTGCAGATCCAGACATCCCTCCTGTTTCAGAGGAGAATGGCTGGACACATGTTGACGGAGTCCTTGAACCTCTGTGGATAGATGGAGACTTGCTGCCGCCACAAATGTTTGATGTTCTGGAAGAGGCTGTTGAATCAGAAGAGGAAGAGATTGGTGATGATGTGGGAGAATCGGAAGATGACTTGGGTTGAGTTTTATTAGTTTTTCTGATCTAGAATGTCTGAATGTGAAATATGATCAGAAACAGTATGAATTTTCACAGCATATGCATTTTCTTTTGTTTATAAATAAAGTGTTTGAGACACAGACATATAAATCATCACACAAAAAAGTGTTTCCCTTTATTCTCTTTAATTTCTATGTTTACAAAATTGTTGTCCGCGATTGCCGTTTTGCATTTCTAAAGAGAGTTCCTGTGATTTCAAAAGATCAACCAATGTTTCATACATGCATAATTCATTTTCGAATTTTGGCATAGTGACCTGTACATAATGTTTTCTTTGATTTTCTAATTAAAATTAATCAATAATGTTCTGTTTAAACCATAAGATCAATAACACAGTTTGGACTTAGGGAACTAACTATTCCAAGGCGCCGATTCCTACTTAATAAAAGTAATGTTCTAGCTTTATATTTATTCAATTCATTTATCACAAGCATTGTCTGAGATATTGATAACATTTGCGGGTGAAAAACTTTCTGAAATACGTATATGACACTTTGAACAAACCGCTTCTATGGATACGGTTATCGCGTTATTATTTATAGTATGCTTTGAATCCCAGTTCCATATTCGTAACAACTAAGAGTCTGTTTAAAGTTTCGAACTTGTTTTCCCCATTTTTGTACAATAAAAACATGAGAAAAATATAGGTTTTCTATGTTTTTCACCAAAATGTACTTTTCTTATTAATATTAATGAGTATGCAAATTAGTTAATTAATATTCATTAACTACACACACAAATACCAAATCTTGGCTTCACATAAGTACCAGTTTTGTACCTGTAGAGCCATTGTTGGCTGTGATATTGCAGATTTGTTCAGGTACGCATATATAACCTCTAAGGAACAGTTACTATGGAAACCGTTCTCCCCTTACCGAAATACTAGTTTTTAGTATCAATTTAGTAAATGTAATTGCTGCTGACCCTCTCATTGTTTCAAACACCGTTTAAAATTGTTTTCTTCTATTTTCTGTCTAAGAAAAAATAAAAATATATGGTATTTCTATTTTTTCTGACAATTTTTACTGTTCTCATTAATATTCATGAGTATGCAAATTAGCTAATTAATACTCATTAACTGCACACACAAGCACACAGTCTTAGCTTTACATAGGTACCAGTTTTGTACCTGTAAGACAAATATTAGCTGAGATATTGCAGATTTGTGCAGGTAAGTGGAAGTTTTCAAAAATACGAATATATAACGTATAATACCGTGGAAACGGTTTAAGGTGACCGAAATGATATTTTTGGGCCTCAGTTTAGTCACTATGATGACTGGTGTTCCTCTCATTATTTCAAACAGCATTTAAAATTGTTTTCTTATATTTTCTGGTTCAGAAAATTTACAAATATCAGATATTTCTAATGTTGTTATGCTATTTTTACTGTTTTCATTAATATTTATAAATATTTAAATTAGCTACATATAATTAATATACATTAACTGTACACCCAAGTCCAACGTCTAAGCTTCACCTTGGTACCAGTTTTGTACCTGTAGGACCATTATTGGCTGAGATATTACAGATCGTTGCAGGTAGATGTCATGATTGAAAAAATATGGGGGTTTACCATGGAAACGGTTAAAATACACATAGCCTAAAAGAGTTTATCTTTGACGACATTCGCGATTTGGATTCAATAGACCTTACTGAATATTTTGGTACCCATAAAAAACAATCTAGGGGGAGGGGGTGCATGGTAGAGGTCATTGGTCCCCAGAGTATAACGGCCATAGTACCTTTGCCATAAGAAATTTATGAACCCTCACACGTGACTGTTAATTTAGAAACATTAGGGAGAAAATATGTAAAAATGATGAAATGGCATTTCACTAACAGTTGCTTACATTTGTAGCATGTCGCAAGTACCTTCAATTTCACAATAGCACGTTTACATATTCATTATTGAAATATAATTGTTGTATTTTTTTAAATACCAAACTACAAAATCACGCATCTTTTACATGACATCATACAAAAGAATATACCTATGTGATGAACAAGGAATGTCAAGTTACCATTAAATTAATAAATTAAGCTTCAACAGCAAAACTATTGTGTTTTGATAATTTGACCTTGAAAATTTCTTGAATCTTTGAGAAAATGCATGATTTCCCAAACCCGATAGTTCTGCCTGTGCAGCTATATTCATTTATTTAAGCGTAACTTGCCCTTCCTTGTTCATAACACTGATATGTTCTTTGCATATTATACCTCAGTAAACTTTCCCATACAAAATCCCCGTAGGCGAATGGGTAATATTCTGTACTATCAAAAACATTTCCATATATTGGACACGTGATCGAAGTGACAGTACGGTCTAGTCATGTGACCGCACTTGATATTATGAATATCACTCAAGGGCAGATAACGCCTTAGGTCATATAGTTAGTTCAGATGTTGTTTTGCACTTGTAAAGTGGTGCATTTTCTCACTCTTTTTAATCAGTTGAAATTCTATTTTAACAAATTCAAAGTGAAGCTGCGTTTCGGTATAATAAAATGAATATGACATGACAGCGTGTGTGACATTAATATTGTCAACCCTTGAAACAAAATGTCACGACTCGGCTATCGCCTCGCATGACATTTTGTTTCTCTGGTTGACAATATCAATGTCACACACGTCATATTTATATAATATAAAGGCTAGAGCTTATGCAAAAATACTATATATTTGCAGTTGTAAAGAACATCATAACATGTCTATTGTAAACAACTTATTTAAATGGTGCCTTATGACATCATGTTTGTTGTTTGAGAATGTCACGGAGTAAACAACGAAAGCACCCAGGTGACGGCAGATCATTAGCAAACATGTTTTACCGATATAACGATTTTTCAGTAATTGAATGGTCTGTTCATGTCATATTTCACACGACGATGAAATTTATTTTCTAAAACAACTTTTTAGCAGGTACTTGGTTGGGGTTTTCAACTTAAGCCTGTATCATAATACATGTATATAAATATGACATGATGGCGTGTGTGACATTGATATTGTCAACCAGGGAAACAAAATGTCACGCGAGGCGATAACCGAGTCGTGACATTTTGTTTCAAGGGTTGACAATATCAATGTCACACACGCTGCCATGTCATATTTATTTTATCATACCGAAACGCAGCTTCAGTTTTAAATTATTACAATAAAACTTCAACTGATTAAAAGGTGTGGAAAAATACTACTCTGAACATGTGCAAAACAACATCTGGACCCAGATTCTGGAAAGCTAGTTAGATTTTTCAAAGTTTTGAGCTGTTCATGCTTTCAATAGATGGAAAATTGGCTAACTAAGAAAAAGAGCTGTCACAGGTGTTGTTTTAATTCATTATTTATATCATATTCAATGTCAGGTGACAGTAAGGTAAACTCCACGCAGAACAACACCAACATCAGTATTTGATCAAAAAACAACGTTTTGCAAGAAAAAAGTTTACAACCGTTTCCATTGGATAGATAATGAGCTAAACAAGAAAATGAGTGGTCACACATATAGTTTAAGCCCAAAACAACCATGCACTGGGATCTTCAAAAGTGTCTGGTAATTTTAATCGAGCTCGATACCTTAAGAGTTATCTGCCCTAGAGTGATATGCATAACATCAAGTGCGATCACATGACTAGACTTTACTGTCATTTCGATCACGTGTCAAATATATGAAAATGTTTGTGATAGTATAAAATATTACCCTTTCGCCTACGGTGATTTTGTATAGGATAATGTATTGAGGTATAATAATTGTTTTTTTTGAAGCTTTTTATTACTTGTATCTGTTGTGTATACATAATTTGTTTTAGACATTTTTCATTGTATTCATTTTATTTAATAAAATAGTGAAATATGATATAAGTTTTCAGTAAACTAATTAGCGATATAGAAATCAGTTTTAGTCGATACAGTCGTCGGATATAGGATAAACTATCATGATGTTCGTGTTTTCGTTTGTCCGATGCGTATTTGGTGTGAAAAGCAAATTCAACAAGAGATGTTTGTAAAACATTATGCCCCCTTAAAGGCCATGTTGTTAGTAATATTTGGACAATTTAATAAAATAGGCATGGACCGATCGGAAACTATTTTTCAGCTCAAATCACACTGACCTTGACCTTTGACCCACATACGTCAAATTCAATAGGATTCATCTGCTGGTCATGACCAACAGCCTACCAAATTTGAGGTCCTTGAGTCCAAGCATTCTAAAGTAATTGTTTGGAAACCGTTTTTCAGCTAAAGGTCACACTGACCTTGACCTTTGACCCACTGACATCAAATTCAATAGGGTTCATCTGCTGGTCATGACCAACCAGCCTACTAAATTTGAGATCCCTGAGCCCAAGCATTCTCAAGTAATTGATTGGAAACCGTTTTTCAGCTGAAGGTCTCACTGACATTGACCTTTGACCCACTGACCTCAAAATAAACAGGGTTCATTGCTGGCCATGACCAACCAGTCTATCCAGTTTGAGGTCCCTGAGTCCAAGCGTTCTCAAGTTATTGATCGGAAACCGTTGTACAGCTTAAGGTCACGCTGACCTTGACCTTTGACCCACTGACCTCAAAATCAAGAGGGTTCATCTACTGGTCATGACCAACAAGCCTACCAAGTTTGAGATCCCTGGGCTTAAGCATTCTGAAGTTATTGATCAGAAACCATTTGGTCTACAGACCTTTGACCGACAGACTGACTGACATGTACATAGCAATATACCCCACGTTTTTCCAAAGGGGGCATAAAAATGTCCCACACATGTACACTATCATATGTGTGAAGTTCATTTGAATCATGCGCTCTGCACATCGTTTTGTTGTGGTGAACATTTGTGCTGAAGCATTTCAAAATCCATGCATGCATGTTGGAGTTACAGAGCAGACACACTTTCGTTTACAGACAGACATTCAGACAGACATCTGGATAGACAGACAGACAAGCTGATTCCAGTATACTCCCTCTTACAAGTAAGGGGGGGGGGGTATAACAAGCAATAAATATGTTAAAAATGAAAACCCTAAGTCAAAGGGTAGAAAGACAAGTAAAAGAAAACTTAAACAACCTTAACATTTGCAAAAGAACCCGAGTCATATTCTTGATCTCGACTCATCCAGGGGCATATATTGGTATGCAATACAGATGCAGAGTGTAGACCCTTCGTATGTAATATTTGAGATAAAGAATGGAATGACTTAATTAACCACTTATTATCAATGTAAAGAAAATCTTAAGAATAAAAGGTTAACATTGTTTACACCATGGACAACACCCACGCCAACTATGGCGCCGGGGGTATGACATAAGCTCCTCATGTACTTTGTACAGGATAACTAAAATAACTACTATAGAGCCAGTATTCAGTTGCTTTAAAATTATTACCGTAGTTTGTCTAAACCAGGGGCCGTATTCACAAAGCGTCTTAGTAAAATCTTAAACTTAAGTGAAATTTTCAAAAGCAGATTTCTCTTTATTTACAAAACATACTTCAATGAAACTTTGCAT
>JAULCE010365505.1:0-17490 GCA_032359355.1 Macoma nasuta | reverse complement strand
AAGTGAAAATTTCAAATGCAGATTTCCAATTTATTTTCAATTATATTTCAACGAAACTTTGCATGCTTGTGAAAAACTATGTTTTTCACAAGCATGCAAAGTTTCATTGAAGTATTTCTTGTAATTAAAGAGAAACCTGCGTTTGAAATTTTCACTTAAGTTTAAGATTTTACTAAGAAGCTTTGTGAAACCTGCCCCTGGTGATACAAACATGTGATAACTACCGAAAGTAGGGAAAATCTACTATTTTGGGAGTCATCTGCGTAACAATATTTGAATAATTTGTAAAAAAACCCTAAGAAGATAGTAGTAATTGATTGAATTATGGATAATTTTGAAGTAGAAAGTGATGATCTAAACATTGCAGTAGTAAAATCTACCTGACAAAAGGCAATCTACCTGAGAATTTTTTTAAATCTACGTGACTGTCAGAAATTCATCACATGTATGGGTTATAGGACTCTCTTTTCTTAGAATGTGTACAACAACCTGTGACAACTGAATGACATATTCTTGACTATTTTTTTCCCCTCCTTAATGTATGAACACACAATGCCAGTTTCTTTCCTGTCTTGAGGAGTTGTTTAGATGAGCGTATGTATGTATATTATAGTACCTTGTGGGACTGGGAAAGTGAACTTTTGGACCTCTGATCAAGACGTACAATAGTTCACTGTCTCAACCCCTTCTTCTTACTGTATAGCTGTGCTGAGTTGGCAAAGTCTAGTACACCGTAACTATATATCGGAGCCCCTCCACGAGTTTAGGTATCACCAGTTATAAGAAATAGTATAGACCCTGACCAGCCATTGCATTATGATAGTGGTGTCTGACCAGGGTCTGCATTGTTTGACATATATCGCCATAACAATGTATCACTATGTATACTACGACAGCAAACAGAATGTACACAGATCAAATGCCCCATTTGGCTTTTCTGAGTTTACATTGTTAGCAAAGGCTGGGGGATACCTTTTTTCGTGACACGGCTAACCTGTAACCTACCTGGTTATGGCGTATATATTTTCCGTATTTTAGTTAGCAATAACCAACTTTAGGTCACTGCTAACTGAGGAAAACAGTACAAACGATGCTTGCCCTCCCCAACATGGCTGAAATACCAAGCATGCCTTAACTACAACATAACTCTATAAGCCTTCGTAAACTTCTCAATTTGATGATTTTTTCTCAGCTCAAAATTCAAACTGAAGATTTCTGTCACAGTTTGATTTCCTCTTCATTAAATGTGTGGCTGTAATTCATGATTGACAGCCACAGTTTTGTCTATGTCAACCTAATTTTGTGAGTGAAATCTACGGTTTAAATTTGAACTTGAGGAAAATCTGTCCGAGAAGCTTTGGGAAACGGATCAGCCCAGATTATCAGAATACACATAATAATATCGTGTAAAGTAGATTTTAGCTAGACAAGTGTAATGCTAGGGCTAAGGGTCCTCATAGCAGTAGATAAGAGAAATAGCATCATGGGGAAAGAGGCCCAGTTTGATGTCACAAACAGTGTGGACCTAGACACGTTTCTGTACTTCCAAAACGGTCTCTGATAATGACAGACACACTTTTTAACCTAAATAGAAACTCTACTTCTACAAAAAATGATCACACCTTGATCAGATGCTGGTCTGAGGTACGGCACAACAGCTAGTCTGGTTCTTCACTGTTTGCAGTCCAAGTGCCCATTTCACAGCTGCAGATGAGCTTGTGTAAAGAGTAACTAAAATAATTTTCAACCTGTTGACATTATCTAAACCAAACCATATCTAGTGACTTTTGGAAAGACGATTCTATTAAATGGTCACATTATAGGGTTTGGTTGAGAAAAAAGGATGTAAGCATTTTGAAAATGTACCTAACCGGTTGCCCTGCCCTTTTCCATTGACCATAATATACGCTAGACTTTGTCTGCTTGTCCAACCATCAAACATATTTAATGAATTTTATCGCTAAATTAATACCAAAATTGTGTAGGCTCTTTCAGGAACATTTTGATCAGGGTCTACACTATTTGGCTAAGTTTTCTGCCCAAATGATCAGATTAAATACATAAACAATCTTCAGACTCTTATCTACTGCTCTGAGCATCGTAAACACCACATATAGTTGTCATTTTATAATTTGGGGACATAAAACAAACCTCTAAAGCTTTGATTGGACATGATTATCATTGCAAACTTTTTTTGAATACTTTTCATTCTGATAAACTATGTTATTAACATAATAAGTGATCGCCAATCGGTAGAAATACTCATGGCGCAAAACGTAAAAACAACTGAACAATTTTTCACATTGAGTCTGATTCCAAGGTCAAGGTCTTTTATCACAATATTGTGAGTTGTACAGCAAATAAGTGCTCCATTATACACTTAATAAAAGCTAAGCGCTTTGCTGAGCTAGTTATGATGCTGGCGTCTCTATCCTCGTAGTAAATTGCATGATACTGAGGCATGTAGTTGGACCGCATTGTTCCTCGCGCCTGTGCGTACTAAGACAACCATTTATCATTCATTAAACAGGGCTCAAGATAAGGCCTATACAAAATACTAAAATTCTTATATCTCAATAAAACTATGTTGTGACGATTCATTAGAATCGTCTTGAAATGACGATTCTAATGAATGGTCACAGCATTAAAAAAAATTACGAAAACTTATCTGGAGCTCTGAATTTAAGATGCGTAGAATTTCCTATTTGGGGAGGGGGTATTGTTTGAGTATAAAAAGTGGTCACGTGATATTGTGGTTTAAATAGTTTATCCACCTATATTTTCTTAAAAATGTTTTTTTATTATCACCTGTTGTAATTGCTCAAGCAACCTAATTCAATGCAAGTTTGTGTTCCATTCATTCAAGACATTTCAATTCACATTTTTTGTGAGGCTTGATATGTATCCAAATCAGCTGTTAGCTTGATATGCGTTTACTTTATTGGAGGTTCATCACAAATCCTACCCCTCTTCCTCAACTATTTGTACTCTGAGCCAGATTTTGATCCCACAACCTTCAAATTCAATCTTCTTAATGATCTGGATCTAGACTGTTTGTGAAGGATGCATAAATTTCTGTATCTCTTGCCCTCATGGTAACCCGTACAATATGGAAACAGGTTTATGCATCCGTTACAGAAATTATAAACCAATATCAGAGGGCTTCTGTTGTAATAGTAAGAAGAAACTTGCCTAGACGTTCATATAATATGTTCATATCCCAAAAGTGGAAGAATCCATATTTGAAAACTCCATATTGGAAATGATCAATAATGTTTGTCTCGCTTTTAATAACAACATCTTATAGCTATTTGATGAAACTGACTGTGACATCCAGTACAACACATAAAAATTGCCAAAATTTCAAGGTTGGTATTTAAATAATCTAGATGATGTAGTGAAATAATAATTTCATGATTCAGTTAAGGCAACTAAGTTCATCAAGGATGATGACACCAATAATTGTTTTCCTCAATATGTTGGAAAAGAAAAACCAGGCCTGGCTTTCACTATATACCTTGAGTCGAGAACGTGCTCAAATTCAAAATTTCACTGACAGTCAAAATTTTAGTGCAGTGACAATAAAATTGAATGAGATATCTAATGTTGAAATTTTGAGTTTGAGCATGATCTTGACCTGAGACACTTTGTAAAAGCCGGACCAGGTCAAACTTTCCTTGGAACAAATAAAATTATGACAGTTTGTAACAGTAATTTTGTTAAACATTACGTATATGGCCGACGTCTCGCGAAAAGGGGCACTTGGACATATAAAAAGAAAGCGATGACTCAGTTCTATTTCAGCCCTATTATTGCATTATCTAGTCACAAAATTAACCTTTTGTATACATATAAAGGTAGAATTGGATGTCCTATACAGACCCTGACCAGTCACCACGTCAGTGATGTGGCGGCTGGTCTGGGGCTACAGTGTTTGCTATGTCTGAGTGCCCCTTTTCGCGTGACGTGGCCCAGATATTCAAGAAGAGTGATTTGCCCAGAACCCAGCTTGGACCTAACTAATCAGTATTTTTTTTGTAAATATTTGCCGATGACGTAGCGATACTAGCTGAAGCTGCCTCTCGATTACGAAGAAAATTAGATATTTTACCATTATGTTGTAAAGGGTATTCATTAAAAATAAATGTTGAAATGACTAAAATCATGTTGTTATAAATGGAGGAAACATGTCCAGACATGAAAAGTGGACATTTTGTAGTAATCCTATTGAAATTGTTAAGACTTGATCCGATGTTGGTGTAACCTTTACATCTGACTCTTCAATAAATAAAAATGACAACGGAACAGGCTACAAAGAGTAAATATGCTGTATTATCTATATTAAGAAATCTACAGAGCCTAGGTCAATTACCACATGATGTATTGTTTTAAATTGTTTGACAACAAAGTTTTGCCTATTTTAATATGTGGTACAGAACTATGGGGAGTGCGTAGACATTAAGGTATTGAAAGACATCTACATTATGCATGTAAAATAGTTGTATGTGTCAATGAATTATCACCAAATTCACCTGCTTTAGCAGGTTGCGGTAGATACCAATTATATATAGAATCCAGTAAACGTGCAATAAAATACTGGCTACGTATTTTAAAAATGCCTCGAAGTAGATTTGTGAACATATGTTAAGATAGGCTTTTGAATATGGATATATAAGGGTTTGTCAATTGGGTAACTGAAATAAGATAACTGCTGCAAAGAAATGTGATTGGATATATTTGGGCAAACCAAACGTCCAACATGAAGCATTGATTATGGCTTGTTTACAACAGAGACTAGTAGATCAATATTTGCAAAAATGGTATTTAACGTTTGAGAATTTTTCAAAATTATCAGTTTACAAGTACATAAGGCCACACTATGTGACATAAACGTATTGTAATGTATGAACTATAAAGACAGTCAGACACCTTTATTCTTACTTTAGAACAGGTGAGCATGCTTTAGACGTTGAAAGAAGTAGATACTGTTGGCAAGCAAAATCTGAAAGAATTTGCCAAGTTTGTAATTCCATACAAATCGAGGATGATTTTAATTTTATTTTAATTTGACATTTTACAAAGATATAAGATTTCGTATTTTGCATAAGAAAAATCATACAAACCCTGCATTAATCATACTTTACCTGTGATTAGCCAATAGAAATAAAAAAAATCATATATGACGTTTCTCAATACGTGTATTTTTATAATGCATACCACAGAAGGAAGGATGTACTTTCTGTTTTAAAAGAAATATCACAAATTTGTTGAAATGTAACACATGCACATGTTGTATTACATAGATTGGGACTGGTGGCATGCATCATTGAAATTGAATCTTGATAAACTTTAAAAAAATATTTATGTCAAATCTCTCTGACACTGTAGTGTATCATGTCCTTACAACCTTTAATAATTGTTGTGAAATTTTACTTTTTGATATACACCAGACCTTAACCGTCAATGCGTTTTACATTTAACTTGGTCATGAACTTACATGCACAACAAAAAGTTACTGAACGACCTCTCATAAAAATGCAAGCACCTCCACCAAATTGCTGGTATGTGATTTAAACCTTTACGAAATGTTACTGTAAAACGCTAAGTACAACAATATACTGGTATACAAGTTCAAATACTCACCTTGAATTTTTCGTTTACCGCAATGCATACTTTGACTATTGTTTTTGCCTTCTTCATAATTACATGTAGTTCATACCCACTCTCACAGTAACACAAATTTCTAGTTTCGCTTTTGTTTTATTAGTGATAGTTTAATTTCCTTCAGATTATTTGAAGGAAAGCTTTTGAACCGTCGTTCATTTTTCTTATGTTAATTTCAGTCATTTGCCCAAAAAATTATGTTTAGCATCCCATTCACATTATTGCAATTTATATTAATCTTTTATCAGATGATCGTAGAGAAGTCGAGCTATAAGTGTGTCGTCGCAATTGCTTAAAACAATTTTTCAATACTTTGAATGTTTTGTTATGCTTTCCCAATTATTGTAAACATTGAAAAGGCTAGCTAAGGGCAGACCAGATTTCATTTAGTCTTTTGACAGTTCAAGTTCTTAAACTGTGTTACACTCACTAGTAATTATGAAATTATACGAATATACCCTCGCAGAGCTATTCATAAAGTGTCCGTGTATATCTGTAAGAAGACACTGTCTAATTTAAGGGGTTATCAAATGGTTCTTTTTAATAACGTTTCCAACAAATCCTTAATTTTACGTCGTATAAATCAGATACACGTACTCGTTTTTGCTGTAAATGTGTCTTCTTACAACCGCTAGACGGACACATTTGTATATACGCGTGACCAATTTAAAAATCCTCAGCTTCTCATTGGACAAATAGATGACCCGTTTGTAATAAAGTGTTCGTGTAAGAAGACAACTTTGAAGCAAATCTCGTACAGCATCTATTATAAGAACACCTAGACTAAATTGGTAAAAGACATGGTTTGGATTATTTGCATGTCGGATGTGCTCATTAATTGAAACATAAGCGCGCAGACGGTTTTGTTTGTTTTAAAAACAAAACCCCCGCAAGTATCATGTTTTTTCATCCGGAATGCATTTAATCACCACCGACGTTGTTTTGGCAAATACCTCATTTAAATGAGACATAAGCACATTTCGATCAATGTAAAAAACCAGCACGTACGTATCCTTCTGTCAAAATGGCCTTCACGTTGTTGAAGAACACCGACGACTTCTTCCAAAACCACGCAGCTGTCACGTCAATCGACAATTGTTCACAAAGCCAAGTGGTAAAGTGCCAAAACTTCAACTACTTGGTTTTGAGATAAAGCTGACGATAAGTACAAACGCTTAAGGTATTTCTCGATAGAGGTCGATTGTGTCGCCTCTTCTACACGGCTATTGAAAACGTTATGGGAAATTGAACATTTGCCTGTTTCCTACAGTGTTTACAAAACCATTAGAATGATGTTTTCTTTCTCTATAAAAATTCTACACATTCATAACTTTACATCAGATAATCTTAATTAGCATATTGTTTTTTAACAAATTAATATTACATCATACAATAAAAACACGCATGTATCTAATGTAGCCCTATGTGCTTGAGATCGGATAGTACTTGACATAGGCGTGGCCCTCCAGTGGGTAAGGGTGGGCCCTAGCCAGAAAATTGCGCCAAAACCTTAGTATACTATTCTGCTGTAGGTGAAACATATAACATGTTAAATTGAATACTTATTATAATTCTGCTACTGCAAACAACTTGTACAGGTGACCATCTACGGAACGCCGTAACATATTCTATATCTCTCTTCTGTCTCAGAATTATTTCTCTTTGCTGCTGATATTACTATTTTTCTCTACATTTGCCGAATTTCTCTAAGTCTTCAGCCGTTCAGGGAAGTGTTTGGAATAAGGTTTAATATCGGGTAAGCTGGTTTACCATATACATTTGTTTACACAAAAGTCGGAGGGAGGGTCAAAACGTGAGGATCCTGAACAGACTGCTCCTGAAAGAGTATTCAGTATGTTGCCCCGCTAACACCGACTATCAAAAATACCAGATCACGGTCAGGATCTCGAACCAAGATGTAAAGAACCCCAACCCTTATATTAAACTAAGTATGCGCCGGTCCCGGACATCATTTGCGCCATTTAATTAATTGAAATTAAAAACAAAGATCCGGTAATTAATTTCTTTAACAAATGGTGCCAATGATGGAGTCTATCGGGACCCAGGTCTTTGAGTCTAGTTTTTCTCATGACATAGCTCAATTCTCTCCATGTGACTATTGTAGATTATGTGCTATTGTAAGAAACATCTGCGAAGTCATAATTTGAAGACAAAGAATATCTAGGAGAAATGGAGACACCACACGTTAATATTGTCCACATTGTAAACACTTCACAACCCAATACTATATTCCCACACTAAGTTGCCTAATAGTGTCTGGTTCAGAAGCGTCAAAAGGCCTTTCGACATGTATGAGTTTGGTTCTATTTCGACGACTAGTTAATATTGTAAACCTGCAATGGGTAAAAAGGGTTGTCTTTTACTTCAAAAATAATTGGCGCATGCATTTTGAAGTATGGTTTTATTTCAGAACGGGGTAAAACAGCTGCAAGTGTTTGCCAACACCCAAGGTTCAGGATCTTATACAGGCCTTTTTACAATGGTGAGAATTTTGAACATTTATTGAACTGTTTGGTGCAAAAATATCAAATTGTCGCCTGCGACTAGTATAAAGTGTCGTGAAAAACAAAAAAAGTAAAGTCTCGAATCAAAGCCAGCCTTAGGCGTCGTATGATTTGATAATGCACTGTTTGCAATCTAGCATTTTACATTATATTCTTTACAATTCTGATTGTTTTTCACACGTGATCAGACACCAGGTCGGAAACGTTGAAAATGTTCGAATCTCTCCATAAACCCAATGTCGTCACCGACCATCAAAAATGCCATCTTCTGCAGATTATTGCCCGAGGAAAAGTATTGTGGACGTCGTATGACCCATCTACACTGCAAGATAAGCATACTATTGATGCAGACATAAGACAGAAAATGGCGCCGACTGGGAGAGCAGTCGTGTTTTACGTAGACAAAAGCACCAATAGCGTTGTAGCAGATTCTATAAAAGTAGAAGACGAACCACGCTGTGAGGGGGTCGAGGTAAGTTGGCAATCTTTTAACTTTTAACCCGCTGTAAGTGTCGTCTGCTCAAACATTCGTCTGTCCCATTTACTAAAACTTGTCCAATTCTCGACAGAGCGTACAAACGCGATGGTCGAAATCAGGAATCGCCTAATTAGGATCTTATATTATTACAAGTATTGCAACAGTCGTTAATACCGGGATAATGATTCATTAATCAGTCCCCTTACAGTTCGAGATCGTCTTGAGATATTCGGAACACCTCAGCTATATGCATTTTTAAAGTTTGCTGGATTGGACCGCGTAGTTGTGATTGCTTCACCGATGACTAATTTATCAAAAGATAACACTATCACGCTAATATGTGGACTTGGCCGGAGCCGCCTTATATTTTGTTATTTAACTAAACGACAACATAATGTTCTTTTGCAGCTGAAGCTTAAATCTGAGCCACAGTATAAGCCGGGGGATATAGGTTATTTGGAAATAACGGGGACCCCTTTGATGACGGTTGGATTGAATGCAATCGACAAGGCGCTGCTTCTGTTGAACAAAGACAATATATTGAAGCCAAATAAGGTGATTTTGTTTATATCTTTTTTATAAGTCTCAGTCACACAGAGCTCCTGGACCACTCCGGGCCGTCTCTTACTGATAGGGGGTCAGATCCGTGTTTGGCCCGTGCTGGGTACAGGGCGGTCCGAGCAGTCCAGGGAAGTCCGGGATGGTCCGGGACACCACCCCGGCAATCCATGTTGGTTCTGGTTTTGATGTGACTCTAGCTTAAAACTAGAGTCACACCAAAGCCGGACCCAACACGGATCACCCAGGATTAACACGGATCACTCCGAATTTAGAGATAACTTGATCTGGGGTGATCCGGGGTAAATGGGAGTCGACGGTACCACGACGGTCACAAAACATCGAAACAGCCCGGACCCAACACGGCACCACTTCGGATGAACACGGATTAACACGGTACCTCCACAGCAGCATCACCGATTGTCCCGGTTTGACCCGGAACCCAACACGGTGTCAACACGGATTACACCGGACAATCCCGGACTGTCCCGGACCGTCCCGGACTGAAATTTGGCTGACATATAGTCAGATCCTTGTTAGACCCGCGTTAAGTCTCCGTCACACCAAGCTCCCGGGTTGTCCTGGACCGTCCTAGACTGAAAATTTGGCTGAACCGGGGCCAGATCCGTGTAGGGTCAGGGGTGGTCTAGGGTGGTCTGGGGTTGTCCGGGACATTACCCCGGCAATTTTAAACCGTTTAAAACTGCCATCGGGATCTGTGTTCATCCGGAGCTGTCCGGGAGTTGTTTTCAATCCGGTTTAGTCCGGGAAGGTCCATGTAGCGACCTTGTTGGTCCGTGTTGGTTCCGTATATGGTCCGGGACAGTCCGGGTGGTTCGTGATTGATCCATGTTGATCCGGAGCGATCCGGGGCGATGCGGCGTGTCGTATTAGCCCCGGACCACACCGAATCACCCCAGATCGCCCTGGACTACCCCGGACTGTCACGGACCTAACACGGATCTATCTAAATATCATCCAAATTTCAGTCCGGGATGGTCCGGTGTCATCCGTGTTGACACCGTGTTTGGTCCGTGATGGACCGTGACGGTCCGTGGCGCTGCCGTGGTGGAACTATGTCAATCCGTGGTGACTCCGCATTGGTCCGTTTTGATCCGTAGTAGTGCCGTGTTGCGTCCAGGCTGTTGTGATGTTTTGCGACCGTCGCGGGAATGTCGTCTCAATTTCATCCCGGATGAACACCGATCTTCCCGGATCAAGATGCATTTTAATCCGGGTGGTCCGTGTTAATCTGGGGTGATCCTTTTTGGATCCGGCCCTTGGGTGACTCTAGCTTTAGGTCCGGGAAGGTCCTGGGTCGTCCGAGGCAGTCCGTGGCGCTGCCGTGGCGGAACCGTGTTTATCCGTGGTGACTCCGTGTTGGACCGTGTTGATCAGTAGTGGTGCCGTGTTGGGTCCAGGCTGTTTCGATGTTTTGCGACCGTCGCGGGACTGTAGACTCACTTTCACCTCGGATCACCCTGGATCAAGTTATCTCTTAGTTCGGAGTGATCCGTGTTAATCCGGGATGATCCGTGTTAGGTCTGGCTTTGCGGTGACTAGCTTTAGGTCCGGGGTTGTCCGAGGCGGACCGGGGTGATCCGGGTGATCAATGGTCAAAACGACATGCCAGATCACCCCGGGTTAGCCGAATTTTAAACTGGGACTGTCCGGGGCGGTCGAGAACAAGGTGTGACTGAGACTTTACAAAAACGTACTCGTTGTTCAGTGGGATGAATGCTTTATTATTATTTTAAACTCTATCCTTACTTAAACGGCACACAACTAATGCTAACTATGACAATGTTAAGTTTAGTGTTCTTAAAATGGAACGTCAAACCGATTTGAACTAGACCAGACGCTGAACATTTCTTTAACCAAAAGCGTAATCGTTGCTCAGTGGGAATAATACTATATTTTCCGATCAAACTCTAACCTTACCCTAACAGCACACAACTCAATGTGATGTTTATTTAAAGATGTGTATTGTGCATCCCGTTTTGAACTAGAGCAGACGCTATATCTTTTTATAACAAAAGCGTTATCGTTGCTCAGTAAGAATGATTATATCTCTTTCTGTTTAAACGCTCATGAAAACTTAACGACAAACAACTAATGCTATCTATGACAAATGTTAAGCTTAATTCAAAGAATTGAATAATGCATGTCAAACCGTTTTGAACTAGATCAGACGCTGAGATACACAGCGTCGGATCGTGCTCCAATCTGGTAGCGCATTAAGTAACATATTCGTAAAGAATATCATTCGTACCCCTGCACATGCTATTTTCTATTGCAACAGCATAGTGTCCGTTTCTTTGAAAACTTCGTAACTGCATTTTGAAAAGAAATCTTTTTACTTGGTTGGTGCAAATATATTCGATGTGCGTCAAAGAAACCACGTAATTGCATTTTTGGCATGATTGCACTTACATGTCTTTGGAGGAAATGGTCGATATTTAAAAAAAAACTCGCAAAGTATCAAGTATAAAGTGATTTCTGATGCGTATGTTGAAGCATCTTAGAATGTTTTGCGATATGTCTTTGTCGCAATTGGCATTGCCAGACTTACACGACTTTGAAGAGCGTTTGAGACCCAAATTAAACTCTTTAGTCCATATGCTATTGTTAGACTTATTTGAGATACCAGTGTATCATCCATATATATGTAAACACATTATCAAAATGTGGCTGGCGCTAATCCGTGCATGTTGCCTGAAACTGATAATATCTTTTGTTATCAATAATGTTACATTCGATAAGGAAATAAATTTATAATCAAGTATGCAGATGGACAATAAATGCCAGGTCTATTATTTAGTAGGGCGTACTGGCGACTGTACCCAGTTCCGATTTCAATGTTAGGAGAACTGTTGCTAGAATTATGCATTGATCTTTCCAGAAGTTGCATGTCACGTAGAGTCGTAATATATATTTATACAATCTATATGTTCTCAATTTATTTCCATAATTGTCATGACCATGTGTCGATTACAGGACCCGATAATAGCTATTTTCTTTTATCAAATTCACATATTTTATTAGGATTATTATTAGAGAATATTACATAGCATTATATGTGATACGTATAATGCTTTTGTCAATTTTATCATTGATTTCCCCAAGAAGCGATAATTTCACGAACTAGTCGGATTTCAAGTCACCTGTATTACTCTGTAACTTATCATTTTACTTTATACACCATGCCCTGCCTGTGTCGCTTTTGGTAGCTAAATTTAATCAGTTTTGATGTTAATGATGTATATACATGTATGGGCCACGTCACGTGAAAAGGGGCACTCGTGCTGACTCAACTCTTTTTCAGCGCTATTATTCCATCATCTAGTCTCGAAATCATTTAAAGCTAGAATTGGATGTCCACTAAGATTGCACACAGTGCAGACCCTGACAAGCCGACACGTCAGTGACGTGGCGGCTGGTCTTGGGCTACACTGTTTGCTATGTCTGAGTAACCCTTTTAGCGTGACGTGGCCCATATATGTGATGTTTATATCAGAAACAACTTCTGATAAGTAACGCTGATTTCAATATAGACCTGGCTGTAAGAAGAATCATGTCGTAGGTATTCTTCTTAACAACGTTTGTATGCGCCATATTTCGCAAGCACTTACGTGTTTTTAAATAAACAATATACATGTCAAAAAGCACGTTTCTGCCTTTTAGGCAATTCACTTTCATGATTGTATAAAAAAAAACGTTGGTTATGTTCTAAAATCTATGTATGTGAAATCTGAAAGAAGATGGCCGACGATGTGTCATTTGAGCGGCATAAAGGTGCTTTGTAAACACTGTAGATAAACTGGCTGATTCTGTTACTTCACAGGCAGATGTTGAGAGACCAGACCTCCTGCAAAGTAGAAACATAGAAATTCATTATCAACCGTAAATTATCCAATTTTAAACAGGAATTATGACCGTGTCTGTGAAATATTTAAAAAAATATATAAAATATTTGTTATGGCAATGCCTCATAAACGCCAGGTTTCAAAAGAACAAGTATATATAGTTAGTTCCTATTGTGTGCAACTGACAGGAGAGGCCGGCAGAATAACGCCAGCTGCACCGTTGCAGGTACATTATTCACTAATACTAAAGAGTCGAGCCTCGATATCTCAAACTCTGGTTATATATTTTTGGATTATATTAACAAACATTTTTCGATAATCACCTTGATAATGTGAATTTATAATAATTTCACTTGTTTTTCTCAAATGTCAGTTTATTGCTTTTAGATTTTCAAAATGATGGAAAGACACGACCTTGGCTGCGGTGAAGGTGGTGGAAAAACTAGTCAGGAAATATTTAAGGTAACTTGCTTGCAAATCTGAACATATAGTCTATTCTACCAGTATACACCATCTATTACATGTTCTTATTCTTTTTCTACAGTAGTACTGCTACTTTCTCGTTTTCTTCTGCGTCAAACTCTTCTACTACATCGCTACTACTTATGTTCCATTATTACTACAGATACTACTTATGTCCCATTATTACTACAGCTACTACTTATGTCCCATTATTACTACTGCTACTACTTCTGTCCCATTATTACTACAGCTACTACTTCTGTCCCATTATTACTACAGCTACTACTTATGTCCCATTATTACTACAGCTACTACTAATGTCCCATTATTACTACTGCTACTACTTATGTCCCATTATTACTACAGCTACTACTTATGTCCCATTATTACTACTGCTACTACTTATGTCCCATTAGTACTACAGCTACTACTTATGTCCCATTATTACTACTGCTATTTACACTTCTACATGTACTACTACTGTTATATAAACATTTTGATTACTACAGCTTCTACTACATGTATATTAATTTGTATATCGTAATACTATTATTGCAACTTTTTCTGCTTCTACGAAGGTCGATAGCAGAATTTTATTATTTAAATATGACCAAGATTGAGAAGTTGAATAAAAGTTGGAACATATGGATGTCTGTTTAACTCGGAATTTTCATAGCTTTCATATGTAGATCTAAAGAGAGTATCTTTGTAAACAAGATATATTTGTTTGAAGATAACTTATAATGAAACAAATTAATAGTCGGCACGGGTCCGCCGTGGCCGACTGGTTAGAGTCTCCGACTTCAAATCCCTTGGTCCCTCACCGATGTGGGTTCGAGCCTCGCTCGGGGGGAAATCTTTATGTGAGGAAGCCTTCCGGCTGGCTTGCGGTAGGTCAGTAGTTCTACCCAGTTGTCCGTCTATGCAACTCAGTCGGGTTTCTGGGGTCTTCCTCCACTAGTAAGTAGCCGGGCGTCGCGAAATGACTGAAATACTGTCGAAGTCACGTAAAGCCCAACAAAAACAAAATAAAACAATTAATAGTCGGCCACGGAAGTGCACCAACATAGCTATTTCTTACTTCCGTGTATTTTGAGCAACATATAAGGAAATGAAATTCCGATTCAAAAACATTTTATTACATAATTTGCAGGTTCTACTTTCTCTGTCAATTTCATGATATCTACCAACTTAAATTTCTAGATTATGAGATGAAACTCTAAGTGTAGGTTATAGTTCATATAATGGAAAATAACCGAATTCATTACAAGCGAAGCGCCGTAATAAGTTTGCTTATTTTCCATTATGTGAATTATATAACCGACTTATAGTTCACCCGTTTCTAAGCCAATAATCGAAAAACAAAGCCGTATACACCGCGCCCATTGGCTGCGCGAAATCCATTGGCCAACGCCCCGTGCCATGTCTGTTGACCTAGTTGTAATTAACAACTTATTGGTGCAGACGTGATCTTATATAAAACTAATTCGAGCAAAGATTTGAAAATCTCCGGACGATGATTGACTTAGAAACTAGGGTGAACTATAAAAGTTAAGTAAGTTGAGTACATATAACTTCAAAGAGTGATATTGTTAATTTATCTAGATAGTCTTCATATCCAAATACATTCTTAAATTTAGCATAATAATACAGTTTACTTGAATTATTTATCGAGGCATACCATTCCTGTATAAAATGATCACATACTTTACCTTCTTATACACTTTTGATAAACGATCAGGTAACAGACCTCTTCAGTGTCAGACTACATGTAGTTGCATAATATTTGTGTAACGTTAGTGTTAAACGGAAGATACGATTTTTTCTCCCTCTCCTCACAGAGTGTCTGTGTGTCAAACGTCTTGGATCAAGATCAGACGCCGACGTCTGATCTGGTTACATGTTCAAGCTATTTGAATACGTCACGACAGTCGTGAACAGCGGGTGTATGGGTTAAGGTTTGAAATCGCACATCGGCTCTCATTTGAGCGATATAGAGATCCTAACCTCATATTCAACAGTCTCGTGTTTCATCATGATCTTATTTTCCTACACATGGAGTATTCTCGACAATATATCTCTAGCAATTCAAATAATAATGGTTTGGCAATATAATGTAAATTGTATTCAGTAGATCAAAGGGTTTGACTCCATGTGAGACGTCGATGTGCTTCGCGGATAGTTTTCAAGGAAATCACGGATTCGCCATAAGCATGCAGAATGATGATCACGACGAACATTGGAATTTCAAACGACTTGAATCCAGACTAAATGCCAAATAACTCGGAGTCTAACTGTTTGAAATCAAGACAACAATATTACCAAATTCTAAACAAATCGAATGATGTTTTAAAATAAAGCAGATAACTATTTGATCAGACGACATTTTAGCAAAGAGTTTAGGTCTAATAATCAGACATTAATTATGTTCTTGTTTGATACACATTTTTTATATTTAGAATGCCGGGGTCATCCTGTTAACCAACGCAAACTTTGAAAATGTAGACAAAGAGTCGGTGTCGTGTGAGCACAAAGCACGCAAGAAACGGGCTGCAAAAGGTACTGTTTAATTGCTTTAATACGTATGGCGACAAAATAATTACTAACTTAATCAATCCTTTACTCCCTGGAAACTGTGGGTCTCTGTTGCAGACGCAAATCACTTGACCCTTTCACCGCCACAGGCGACTCCAACCAACATAACAAAAAAGTGAAGTCCCAGATCAGACACCGACTTTGAATGCGGCGTCTGATCAGGCACTTCACGTTTTTGTAACATAATTCTGTCCAAACATAAGGCTTTTGGAAATGCCAAAGTTTATTCAATTTTTTTTGGTAAAATATATGAATCAAAACTGGTTAAAAACGACAATTTGAAAATAAGGGCAAAATTGTTTAACTATCGAAACGCTGGTAAAAACCCAACAAACAATCAATGATTACAATATGTTTTTATTTTAATTACCATATTAACCCTTCACTCAGTGGAAGAGCCTCTTTTGCGTCTCTATAGCAGACACATTTTAAAAGCGTTGTGGATAATAGAGCATTATCCCGCATCTCAGGTATGTCTGTAGCCGAGTAGTTCTCTCTTACAGGGACAGTGAGCCTCATTCTTTAAATAAGAACACTAGTCCATTACCACATTGAAGCGCATTTTGAAACATCTGTTGCGGATACCTTTTGAAACATTGTGGAAAATAATCATCCGCTCATGATAAGCAACACTAATGCTCTGTTTCCATAATGGCTTCAAAACCAATCGAAATTGTCATTTAACTCCTTTTTACCTGTCGCTTTCCTTGAGTAGGTGTCAAAAAATGGAATATGATGTAAAAGCTTAACAGTCCAAATTTGTCCAAAAGCTGAAACACTTTACTACAGATATATTCCTTTTAACGCCTCTTTAGCAGATAACCGAAAACAATGTGGGAAATAGTGATTTATTTCAAACAATATTTTCAAAATAATGGAATATTTTGCATTTTCCTTACTTCATACTTTTCTTTAGAATATTTCAATGTATATACTCTGAAAATATTATTTGACATAATCGGTTACGAATTGATCTCCATCCGTTTGTTTGGTACTGTATATCCCCGGTGTGTTTCAGAATGTCGTGCGCACCCCAACTGTTGTAGGCAGGGCCGAATGTATGCAACGATTCTTCTGAAGGAAGATGCAGATGCGGAGAACAAGGTGGACCTGAAATCCAAATGTTACCGGAAGGCCATCTCTCTCGCAGACAACAAACACTTGACGGCCAAATGTATAACAGCGTACCACAAAGCATGCGCACACACACTTGGTGAAGGTATAGTCTGGTTTTTAACCGAGTACGACCTATGAAGCCATAAGGGATAATTAAGAAATAAACGTCGTCTCGCTGGGGTTTACGGTTTGTAAACTGCAACGAGTCGCGTGCAAAGTACGTAAA
>JAULCE010365394.1:0-10232 GCA_032359355.1 Macoma nasuta | reverse complement strand
CCTCCACAAAAGCGCATTTTAGCGCCTCTGTAAATGATGCTATTGAAACTATTGTAAGAAATAAAGCATTTGCTCGCCACGAGCAAATGCTTCATTTCCTACAATGATATCAATACAACTTAAAAAAGGCATTTTTCTTCTGCCAAGATTTACTTTTTCTTCCATTAGATTGTTTCCTTGTGTATTAGTCTTAAATATCTTGTGGAGGAAAAAATGCAAAGTTTAAAGCTTTTGGTTTGAAACAATAGTGTGCTTCTCACCGGAACACAAAATAACAGACGAACCTCGATATTTCGAACTCGGATAAGTCGAATTCATGCTTTAATCAAGATTAAAATCTTAACAAGAACATTCGTGTTTGCTAGGTGGATAATGTCAAAGGTTGGGAGACAATTTTCTCTAAGTTCGAATAGCCCAAAACTCGAGTTTAATTCACATTTACTTAAAAATACTTCCACTGAATTCGACATAACGAGATTCGATTGCTTTGAATGGAATGTCTCCTCATAACCCGCACCTTATACAACTTTCTCTTTTCCATGACCTAATGACACTTGTTTACTTTATCAAATATCAAACAGTTTAGATCACAGCTTAAGCCCTGCATTTTGTGTTGACCCTTTTAATCATCATAATATGCGACTCGTTGCACCATTACAATCTGTGCAGTACCAGAGCAGACGCCGCCTAAGAAAGCGGCGTTTGATCAGGGATTTCACCTTTTGCAACACAATTTAGTCCAACTATTAGGGTTTCGGAGAAGCCAACGTTTATTTAATTACTTCTTTCATTCATTTCGAAAATGAAATTGATCCAAAACCAGTAACAACCGACAATTTTAAATTTGGCGTCGAAAGGGTTAACAGTAAATATATCAAACAGTTTTGGATCGCAGCTCAGGCCTTACATGTTGTGTTAATGGTGTATAGATATATACACAGTGTACTCCGCTGGATCGGGCGATACAAAATACTTAGGCAACTAGTGTTGATCCAGAT
This sequence comes from Macoma nasuta, assembly GCA_032359355.1. Classification (NCBI taxonomy): domain Eukaryota; kingdom Metazoa; phylum Mollusca; class Bivalvia; order Cardiida; family Tellinidae; genus Macoma; species Macoma nasuta. The sequence continues at coordinate 9,234 of JAULCE010365394.1, read as the reverse complement.
CAGGCCCCACACGTAATATGGGACCTGATCTGGATTCATAATGTTTGACATCCAGCATCTAGTTCATTGAATTATTTTACTTTGCGGCGTGACACAATACAACAGTTTGTAAGAATGAATAAGAAATATAGCAAATGTTTGGAGGCCACTTTATATCACAACTTGCGTTTACCATATTGTTGTTAATATTATGTTTATTTGATAATGATGTTTCATGTGTGTTGAATAATAAATGATATATCTGTTTTGCGTTAATCCATTTCTTTGATTTCTACACCCTCTCAAGAAAAAACTGACTTTTAACACGCAGTTTAGACACGCCAACTGCCGGAACCCCTTTACAAATAAGTTAATGGTGGAGATCATCAGATAGCGGCTGATTGTTACTCATAGTGCACACCCTTTTTTCCGTTTTAGATAAATTACACTCAGTGCCTGGTCTAGTTCTGTCTGTCAAAAGTCTTGAGTTATTCCCATTTGTTCATTTTTGTTTCCTCAGATGTATTATTCTTTTGGCATTGAAGTTAATAAATCAATATTCCACATTGAGATAGAGGACAGAGACTGGAAGTGCAGTGAATAAGAACTCTAACCATGTCTGCAATAGTTGTTGAGTTATTCCTCTTTGCTAATATCTCATAGCTAAGTATTGCTAGATTTCATAAATGCATAGAGGACAGAGACTGGAAGTGCAGTGAATAAGAACTGTAACTATGTCTGTAATAGTTGTTGAGTTATTCCTCTTTGCTTACATGTCATACCCAAGTATTGTAAGAAGCATAAAGGACAGAGGGAGAAAGTGCAGGGTGTAAGAGCAGTGACTACACTGGTCGCATGATGAATATAACCATTTGGGCCACGTCACGTGAAAAGGGGCACTCGGACATAGCAAAAAAGCGCTAACGCAGCTCTTTGCCAGCGCTATTATTCCAGCATCTAGTCACGGAATTTACCATTTGTATTCATTTAAAGGTAGAATGGATGTCCTCTAAGATTGCAAACAATGCAGACCCTGACCAGCTGCCACGCCAGTGACGTTGCGACTGGTCTGGGGCTACACTGTTTGCTATGCCCGAGTGCCCCTTTTCGCGTGACGTGACCCATTTATTTCTCTCTGATGCAGTTGTCATTTTCTCTCTTGCCTTCTGTGATATACCTCCATATTTGAAATATTGCATCGGTATTATTATGTGTGATGAAAGCAGAATTTATTTCTCTTTGATGCAGTTGTCATTTTCTCTCTTCCCTTCTGTGATATACCTCCATATTTGAAATATTGCATCGGTATTATTATGTGTGATGAAAGCAGAATCTAATAAACCCGTATTGTTCAAAAATGAAACTCTTTCAAGCTCAAATACAGTATTTTGGTAAACAAATGTATGGAAATAAAAGCGGGTTTTTCGACAGAGCTAATCAGTTAGCGACAGCGCATCCAACGAATTCTTGTAAGTGGATTTGAACAGCCATTCGCTAGATAAATACAGTACCAATATTTTTTCCGAATGAGGATACCATTGTCTATGTACTGAAGTAGAATCGACGAAAATGACAAGAGTGTTGAAAAAGGAAGTGCAGTTTCTTCATTACATTTGGTGTTTAGAAACTTTTCTTCATTAATGATTGTACCTCCAAAAGCAGTTCCAAAAAGCTCCGACTAATTTGAAAGCTAACTTTTAGGTACTTACGAGTTATCAACATCGCCTTATCGGGCGGTCACCGGTTACTTTGTCAACAAAATCTTTAAAACACGATAATGTTGAGAATTCTACAACTTGGTAATGTTTTGTAACAACAAATCTTGTTCTATGTACCACTATAGGAGAAGCGAAACAGAAGCAAACACTCGGCTTTCGTTTCAGCCACATATCCTTTTCAAGACTGTTACGTAAAAACCGTAATTCTATTAACCTTTGCAAACAGCTTGGAACTTGATCTGACGCCGAGTTACTCGGCGTCTGATCAAGCTCCATGCTGTTTGACACTCAGATTGTACATATTCTACCAAAGAAAATTTAATAAATATATATAAATTTGAGGAGACGACAAAAAGTGAAGACGAAAATATCGCAGACGACAAGTGTCGTTCTTTCAAACGATATAGAGTGTGGTTTTGTTGAAAGTCCATATTTTCTGCATGGTCTTGCGTGTGTTCGCCAATACAATCAAAATCACCTCTGTGGTACAGAAGAACGGACATTTGCTTTCGAAATACTGTGGCAGATTTAAATCTGTTTCCGGTTTAAAATCAACCTGATCCCAACTGTCTGGCACTTCAATATTTACCCCAATAATCCCAAACAACTCTTCCTCAACAACGCTGTCGAGTATTTGGAAATCTTTAACCTGGCCTTTATGTCTTTTATACAATTATGGATACCTTTGATTGATAAAATATCTCGTTACATCTTTATCTTTAACCTGTTTCCTAAAAATCGCAATCCAAATTTTATACAATCTCGTAACCTCGACTTCATTAGTAAATCAACGTTTCTTGAGTGCGAGTAAACCTTTGATTATATTGTTTTGTATTTACCGGTTTAATGAACGCATGACCGTGGAAGTAACAACCAAGGAATTCGTAATCGGTATTTGTGTTTGCATCGAAACCATCCACAAGGTACAGTCCAACTCATCTTGTTTTGTTTCCATGGTTCATTAAAGCATTGTGAAAATGATTTATCCACTCCATTCAGTCATACATTGCTACATACCGGTTTATATTTCACTCAGGTTTTAAGTTATTCTACATTCGACGTCGAATGAAATTTCAACAGGGCATAGGTGTGCGTAGAGCGTAAAGGAAGAGACTATTTACGTCGTGACCAAGAACCGATTGGCATGGCATGTTGTCATTTTCTATTATGTTAGTTTAACCTACTTCTTCATACCGAGTGAAAATGATTAAAGGTCCTCCCACAAAATCTGACTTAAATGTGTGATACAGATCTTCGTCTTGTTTAGCAATTAATGCGAATGGAGCCCGGGATTTGAACCCAGATTGATTCGCACCGTGGACTGAGATGCAGTATTTGAACACATCGACACCTTCTTTCAACAAAGTAGTTTTTAAACTGTTCCACTCCTTTTACCATCGGTAAAACGTCTAAAGAATGGTGAATATCTCAATAAAGTTGTTATTTTTTTTTATTGCCAATTTAATTGAAATGATTAGTACTTTTCATCTAGTGTTGATTTAGAAGGGGATTTTAGTGTTAAAATGGGCAAAGCTTCGCGCGCCGTTTAATATTTTTTCATTATTTTGTTTTCAAGAAGCACTCGTTTCGAATGTTATTAAACATTCTAAAACTTACCTTCTAAACTGCCCAATTGATTAAACACATCCGTCAATCTTTCGTGAGCTAAAACATTTACTGTATCTGGGATTTCATTTAAATAACTCATATTAGTCAGAAGCGTATCTAAATTTTAATCTGAAGTTTTGGGATTTATGAACCAGTAAATATTGCTACAAATACTTACCGATATGGGGTCGTGTCTCGACGTTTTTGTCTGATGTTTCCCATTAGTTTCTTCTGTTTGTTTTAGCATCGCCTCCATATCAAAAGTAATAAATCACGTGTATTTTTGTAGAGACGATATCACGTAAAGACCAATATCTGTTGAAACTTGTGAGTATGCAATAACTATGGTAAGTAGGCAATAACTATTGTGCGTATGCAATAACTATGGTGAGTACGAAATACTTTTGGTAAGTACGCAAAAGCTATTAGTGAGTACGCAATACCTATAGCCAGGACGCAATAACTCTAAATGAGTTCACAATATTATAGTGAGTATGCAATAACTATGGTTAGTAGTTAGAACGCATTAACTATTAGTGAGTACGCAATACCTAGGGTGAGGACGCAATAACTATAAATGAGTTCACAATACTATACATGTAGTGCGTAGGCAATAACTATGGTTAGACCGCAATTGCTATAAGTGAGTACGCGATACCTTTAGTCAGTAAAACCTATTTATATTGAGTACGCTATAACTTTTGCCAGTACACAAATCCTATAGTTTACAGTTTATTTCATATGTATTCGAGGCCACCGGCCCAAGTAACAAAAACACATATATACATAACAATTATATATGAGTGATGTACTTTTCCAAAAATAATAATAATCGGCATATTTTTGGTTAATGCATGCGTAATGAGAGTATTTATTTCTCAATTATAATTTCACATGAGAGCGGTTGAATTAAAAATTGTATCAAATAGTGTCGTCTCTGATCGTTCGCCGCCCAAAATAGCGGCGACCGATAGGAAACATCGCCACTTGTATACATACGATTCGTTTAGGTTAATTGTGTATACATGCATACACCGTACATTGATAAACAAGTATAGTTTAGCACCGATGCATAACTAGATTTAAGGCAGCTATTTTTTTTTCTTTGACTGTATCTGATGAATCGCAGCATCTTAGAAATGTGACTAATAGTATGACAAAAATGAAATAATAGTGAGGTACAGATTGCGTCTATTAATAAATACCGTGGTCTCTGATCGATCGCTGCCTGCTATGGCAGCGGCCGATAAGAGACATCAGTATCTATGTATTATAACTCTATCGATACATATACCCAAATATTTCCAAAAGCCTATTAAATATTGATACATACATTTTGACAATTTCAACATTTTCGGCTTGTTCATCCACACTTAGCGAGGACTTCTTATGAACCAGTCTTTACAACAAGCCGTCTCGTACAGAAATTACTATATATTTTATGGCTAAAGCGTATCATGGCATTCGTATACATGTATATGAATTTAATTCAGGAATATACTAATACAATGAACAAGGTAAAATTCGCCTCTTAAGATAGAGTGGATCTGATCACTCGCCGCCAGTTAGAGCGGCGACTGATAAGAAACAACCGTATCTGTATATAATTACATGTCATATACTACTTAATTCATATGCATAAGTAAAACAATAGCAGACCATCATGTACAAATATTTTTCAAGTATTACAGAATAACATAATATAATGATCAGCATATTCATGTAATAAGTCTTCAAGTATGGTATTTTGTAGCTGTGTTGATCCTTATCATGCTCAGTCGTACTGAGGCTGCGTCTGACAAGCAACAATACTGCTTATATCAAAGTTGCATATTAACGTCATTTAGCACATTGTTTCTCATGTGTACTTACAAGTATATTAAGATAATCATATTGATGGGTCAGCTACACGTGTTAAGCACTGTGGTCTCCTCTCAATCGTCGCTTTCTACAGCGGCGACAGATAGGATACATCAGATCTTAAAGCATAGTAATATACATAAAACAATTTATGTTACTGAAATTGCTATAATAATGAATCTCTAAGTTCGAATGCGCTATATAGTAATTTAGCGAGTCGGAATATTGTTGTTTCTTCTGTGCAAGTCATGATAGAATTAAAATTTTCCCGTATTTTAAAATTTCGCCAATACGCTGTAAACATACTTCACTCTGTCAGCGCCGAATCTAGCAGTTTCAGCTTTTCTAATTTTAGATCAGAATAGCAAATACATTAATAACAGATAAAAACACACAGGCGTTTATTTACCGAATTATCTTGAACAAGTAGAATCTAATCAGAAATTGCACTATTTGCAATTGCCACTTTAAGCAATATAGGCGACGACAGAGTTGTCCAATTGTTTGATATTTAGATATGTGTAATGATAAAAGGCCAGTCGATCAAATTTGTAGTCTTAGATCTGTTATAACTAACTCGTTATCAAACGCCAATAAACACCCACACGTTTAAAATGCAACCCAACCACTAATATAATTTATAGGAGTAATGTTTATTCACAAGTAATTTGACTAATCTAACGATGTTGTTTTTCTGGACTCTAGTATCGTGATAATACATTGATTGATAATTTTATTAACCAAGGCAGTGATTCATTGCGCAAACACCCTGTAATAAGATATATTTATAAGATGTGGGAGTTTATGGTCCATGGACTATTGCAATTAATATGACATTGTCAATGTGTAATTTGTGTTATTTGCGTCGCAACTACAGTGCACACATTCATTTAGTCGTTTTCTTATTACACATTCAATACTTTACCGAAGAATAGGAGAAAGTGCCTTACCATTATTATTACATGCTTATCTGATTTTTACAAAATACACATGCCGTTGTTTTACATTGAAAAGTGTCATAAAAGCAACATATGCTTTATTGTTGCATATTACAGCAAATATTTGGTTGGAATCGTTGGGATAGATTTCAATATTTCTTTAGGGATCACAGAGGTTACGTTGAGATCTTTCAATGACGTTAATTGTAAATCGTATGTTATTTCTTTCATACTGAGAGTGTTCATGAAAATGTGCAATGGTGGATACATTGTAATGCACTTTTGCTCAAATAACCAAACACAGTTAAAATTAACCAGCATAATAAGCTGTATGTGTATTCTGGTAATAAGGTAATGACGTCATTACGTGCCACCATCGACATCCTTTTGAAAATCGTTTGTAGAAAATAAACAATACTTCACTAAATTGTTAAAATGCAACGTAGATAAAATACGAAGTGAGTATCCTAAATGTTTGGCTGTCTTTTACCTCGTAATAAATGTGTGTTAAATGATTACAGAGCTCGAATATATAACCAACATTACTCTCTCAAATTACGGTTAATATTCCAAGTTACTAGCACAAACGCATTGATTTGCATAAGCTTTAACATTCTAATATACCTAACACAATTACTGCCCGACTGATAGACCATACTATAACTGTAAAATTTACCTTTTGTAACGTGTGAAACATATCGTGCTGGATATAAGTGTGTTGGACGCAAGTCGATTTGTAACAGACACATAAATGTACATCTGGTTTTGTAATTTAGGAGACCACAAAAACTACATTTTTTACCAGTAATTTGTATATAACTATGTCTGTTTGAGGGGAGAATAAGCGTCTGAGATTCTTTTTTTTACCGTACTATTGTCGCGATTGGCATGATATTGGCAATAACATGTCTAAGCCATACTGAGTGTAATTGTTTATGTCTGATGCTGTTACAAAACTTTACATAATTGTACCAAATCTGATCTTTGGCGAAAACAAACATTTTTACATATACCATAATATTTGGTCGTCACCACTTTCGTCACTAGCCTATTGTCTGAACCGCTACCTACACGGCACTTTGCATTGGACTGAGTTATTGATAAATGATGTTTTAAGTGACACAGAAAACGTATACCCTTGTTTAAATGCCGAGAATTTGATACGGATAAAACTCAGACACAATTAATACTAGATCTTGATTAATTGTAGGTGAATGAACATATAACAGTACTATCACAACAGGCGCGCGACACATGAAAAAACAAGATCGACTTTTCCGACGCATATGAATTATTTCAAAATTAATTGATATTTCAAATAGTTGTTAAACTTATGTGCTCTGTCCCATTTTCAATTAAGAAATTGGTCAATAGGAAGTACAGGTATACTGTTTGAATCTAAGATTAAGCCTTAAATTCACCAACCAATTTTCAGGATGGAGACTTGAGAATTGTAAAACATTGGAGACGGTCTTGAGATAAGTGCCGGATAATGATTGATGAACTCCAAGCCTGTCCCTTCTTATTATGGGGCATTGCTTATAGCCTAATTTTCTAATACGATGACATCCCTAATATGTGTTTTCCAGGCTAAAAATGTACACTATGGTATTTTTTAACATCTTTATTTCAGATTAAGCAAGAATAAGAATTTAACTACATCCAGCCTCGATATGTCGAAAATGGTTTGACTTCATTTACATATTCGAATGATCCGAATTGTTCGAAGTTAAACGCATGGTTGTTTGGAACTTAAACAAGAAGGTCTCCGAACTTTGAAATGTATCTATAAAACAAATCGTTTAAACTGATTACATATGTTGTAAATATATGTCAAATAAAATAACAGGTTTAAATACATGGAAATTCATTTGCCTCTAAATATTTCAAGTCCGCTATACTGTACATATTTATTTGAGCAATTAACGGCGAGCAATATACAATTTGCTCTAAATGTATCAGCTTAACAGTAAGCGAGACATGCAATTTGTCATTTTTTTCATTGAACTGTTTTAGCGTAAACATTGCCAAAATCGTCATAACAAATAGTCAACTTACAGATCAGAGTCTAGGGACCGTTTCTCAAAGCTTCTTAGTAAAATTTTAAACTAAAGTGAAAATTTTAAATGCAGATTTACAACCTTTTTTCAATAACATTTGTATATTTCAATGAAGCTTTGCATGCTTGTGAAAAACATAGTTTTTCACAAGCATGCAAAGTTTCATTGAAAAATATTTTGTAAAACAAGAGAAATCTGCTTTTGAAATTTTCATTCAATTTTAAGATTTTACTAAGAAGCTTTGTGAAACGGTCCCCTGATCTTGAACTACGTTGTTTCCATCTCAATGTAGCCCAATACTGTCAGTCACGAAGCAAAATATCTAATGACACCATGAATAGAAGCAGGTGTACTTAAATATAATTATATTACGGTCTTATCTCACTGAAGTGAACGACACTTGGAAAACAAATACTGCCTACGCACATATAAACATTTACTTCAGTGTTGTTGCTAGTCAATAAAACATCTCGGACAGGCGGTTGGTGGTCCGGAACTTATTTGTTTTGCTGCTTGAATTGGTAATTGTAGTAGGCTATGACGTTGAAAGGGGGGTGGTTATGTATTTGACGTTGATTAAGTTGCATAAAAAATATCTCCGTGCGTGTAAAGCTATTCATAATTAATCAGTTTCAATTTCAGTTTAATTGGCATATCAGCAATATACATTGTCTTTGGCCATTTACAAACATTTACAAGAAATATGGCCAAGACAAATACAATAAACAATACAAAATGTATCAAAAGGCAGCAAGATTTTCAAGGGTAAATTTACGGAAACCCATACACTCTTCTATATACTTAGCTATATTTGATAAGGATTTTTTATTGGTTATTTCCACCAAATCAATATTCAATTTATCAATAGCAGTTGATAACTGCAAAATGCTTCCTACCCAGGAAGTAACAGTGAAGCGAATATTATTTTGTTTACCATAGCAGTGTTATCTTGATATATGTGACAGCACTATTTAGGAAAGATAAAAGCCTTTGAGGAGTAGTAAAATAATTATAAGAGGGTTCTACTGAATATGTTGTACTCCGATTTTTAACTATCCATAATGATAGGTT
>JAULCE010365283.1:0-10232 GCA_032359355.1 Macoma nasuta | reverse complement strand
CTAATCTTTTTCAAACTTATAGATATTAATGGCCAAGATGTAAACTTTCCCCTCTGTGAATTTGGTGGGGGTCACATGACCCTGACTGGAGTTATGGCCCCTTGATGTATTCAAATAGGCAAAATAAGCTTTGTCCGGGATACATCTTTGTCACTATTGAACTAATCTTTTTCAAACTTATAGATATTAATGGCCAAGATGTAAACTTTCCCCTCTGTGAATTTGGTGGGGGTCACATCACCCTGACTGGAGTTATGGTCCCTTGATGTGTTAAAATAGGCACAATTAGCTTTGTCCGGGATTCATCTTTGTCATTATTGAACAAATCTTTTTCAACTTTTCAGATATTAATGGCCATGGTGTAAACTTTCACCTCTGTGAATTCGGAGGGGTCACATGACCCTGACTGGAGGTATCCCTTTTGATGTGTTAAAATAGACAAAATTAGCTTTGTCCGGGATTTATCTTTGTCATTATTGAACAAATCGTTTTCGAACCTTCAGATATTAATGACTATGATGTAAACATTCGCCTCTTTGAATTTGAGGGAGGTCACATGACCCTGACTGGAGGTATCCCTCTTGATGTGTTAAAACAGGCAAAATGAGCCATAACTAAGGCCAAGGTGAACACCTAGACAGGGAGGGGGTTGGGTATTCGTTAGCCTGTGGCTTACAGTTCTAGTTATTATTATCATTAGTATCATCCTTCTTCTTCTTCTTCTTCTTCTTATCATTATTGTTATTATTATTATTATTATTATTATCATTACTATTATTATTAGTTGTAGAAGTAGTAGTATTAGAAGAACTAGTAGTAAAAGGAGTAGTAGTAGTAGTAGTTGTATCAGTACTAGTAGTAATAGTAGTAGTAGTAAGTATAATTGGAAGTAGTATTTTATTATTATTATTAATATGAATTATTATTATTATTATTATTAATTTGTTATTATTATTTTTATTACTATTATTATTATTTTTATATCATAATTACTTACACAACAACACAACTTATAGTATATTATGATTATTTTCTCAAAATTATCTATTTATCTGAACGTCCTGTAAGTTTTATGTGTATAATTAACATAATAACTCACGTTAGTTTTCCGTCGTCCCTATCCGATGCAAATGCATCAGTCCATGAGACCTGCGCTGTTTCTTTTCCTGGTTGAGCTATCACTAAACTTGAACCTGTCAAACTCGCACAAGTCAACAATGGCGGCGTATTTGGTGGTGAATGGTGTCCTTTGTCTGTTATATAAATTAAACATGAGATATGTTCCGTTGTAATATCGGCAGCACATATTATGACAAAACATATTGGGATAAATATTAATTAAGTCTCAATGGTGACCTTTATGTCAAACTAAGTAGACATTTTAATACGTTACGCCCAATATCTTTCCTCAAAATATGATAGTGAGTAGCGTTTAAACCGTACCATAATCGTCCATAACTCTTTCAGAAAACTATCAAGTGACGCATTAAAGTCTAACGATCTGACAAAGCTGAGTATGAATTAATACTTTTGAAGAATATTTGATTGTTTATCAACATGACCGAAACATTATGAACAAGTTTGGTAATGTGTGATTCAGGATTGTTCATAGGAAAACAACACTCAAATGCGGTACAATTTCCCTTATAAGGATCACGACTTACACCCAGTATGGCCTGACGAATGGCTATTCAATTAAGATAGATGATACACCCTCAAACATTGTGATTTATTTATGTATGGCCAACCATTATGCCTATAAACATCTTGCATTACTATTATTATGATTGAAGACTGTGCAAATGCCCGATGTAAAGGTTTGCCGACTGAATATTCGATAGACGAACAACTAATAACCATCTGTGTGAGTATTACAATGACAACTTCAATTATGGACGTTTTAAACAATCTGTACTTTTTTTCGTCAACACTTTCGAAAATGCTCTTACTAAATAATTATTTACGTATGCCTTTTCAGACATTACATTGTATTTATGCACACTTGAAAAGAATAAAGTTTCACAAACTTTATATGCAAACTATATATTAACCTGTACTTTAATAAATATTACTTACGGCAAAAAATAAAGCAAAACACGTCTTTAACAAAACTGACCACACTCCGCTCTTTACGAACATGGAACTCACCTAAAATGTAAACGAAAATATTTTAGATATGGTTCAGGCTATTACATGTATTTATGTATACCAATTGCTTCAAAATAACATTCGCATTTTTAGATTTACTATTTTTAACAGCATTGATGCCATAAAAAGGGAGATTTGTCACCAAAAAACAACTGAAACATTATTAACCACTGATCATGATTTGATTTATTCTCCAAATAGTAATATTGCTGATACATGCTTGTAATTCGATATTTATGTTTGCACAATAAAGCAGTTAAAGCATTGGTAACATTCAATTCACGCACACGTACCGATGGGTCCACGAAGAGATTGTGTGGTTGTACGCGTCTCTACGTGGATGGCCCCCGCACACAAGGCTACCTACTCCCCGCGAAGCCTTTACTTCCTACGTAGTGAAAACATGAATTTACACAATTCTTTCTCTGGGATGAATTGTCGCGACAACCGCGTTGATGGTATGTGGGTGGTACGTGGGTGGTACGTTGATGGTGCATACCAATTTGTGTAATTAATTTCAGGGTCCTGCATCACGTGACACCTAAAGAGCACTCACATACCAACTGTGCCACCCACGTTCCAACTGCGCGCCTACAACGTACCACCTGTGGGCAACCCACGTAGCACCCACGTGTTACCCACGAACTACGGACGCTCAGCGAATGGGAAAAACTTAAAATATGCATTTACTACGTGGATCGAACGCAGGTTATTTGACCGCTCCAACGTACAATTGACCCACATAGAACAAATGACCAGGTATGCAACGTTACTGCCGCACGTGTTCGGTGCGCATGCGTGGGTCGGATGTGATCGTAGCATAACCTAACATAAAATGGTATAATAACACCACATCATCAGGTTTTGTAAATATTGTAAATTGTCTAGACATTGATCCACATTCTGTGAATTTTAATGATAAACGTTGGTGAATAAACGCCATTTATTTATTAAGGTATAAGTTACCGCATAGTTTAGTTTTTGTCAAACTTTAAATTTTGACCGACAGTGGAGCGAACGGTTTCAATGCAGTATGCACTTTATTCTTTTTTATGTTGTATTGAATTAAAAACAGGCAGATACAGACATTCATATTGCCTTATTAAAACTACAGAACGGGCTTTGTTACAAATGGAGCAAGGGCGTTTTTTTTTATTTCGCCGCAGACAAGGTATGGTGGCGAAATTACTTATGTGTTGTAAACATGTACTTAAGTTTTATCAATGGATTGAATAAACTAGAGAGTCGTTATGATACAAAAACAGTTGTCAACCTCATACACTCAATATCAAAGCCCAATACCGTCACAAATCATGTTGTAAATCCTATCCGTTCAAATAGTTGAATACTCATAGAAACGAGGCAAACAAAAAAGTAACTAATATGAAATATGGAAAAGACATGCATTTAAAACTTTAACCTCAATATGTCCAATACGTGTGCGTTTAAGCTATCGTCTCAGTGTGACACACTTGTATTCAGTATCCTACCAACGGTTCAATAGACATCGATCATACAATTGATCTTTTAGTGTGATTTTGCCTATGTCATAGACCTGTGCTGAATGTGATGCATTTTTGAGTGAAGTTATCATAAAATCGTTCCAACAGAGATACGGAGCGGGTACCAAATTAAGACATATAATATAAGCAACAATACTGTTTAAGCTGAAGGTGACACCCTTGTACATTAGCAGTTAACTTGGACTACACTGGTAGTTAACTGAGAATTAACTGGCAGTGTATTGGAAAACTGACATTGCACTGAGAGCAAACTAATAGTGCACTACAATTTGAACAAACGGTTCACTGTATTTTTGAATAGAGACTATCATTAAGGTGCTGATAATAATAGTGTTTGTTATTATAATAATAATAGACAATTGTAACTATGATAATTATCATAATCATAACTATAATAATATAATTAAATATATCAATCATTATGAAATTATAATTTATATAGAACTATTATGTTTATGTTAATGATTTAAATGTTATCTATAATTACTATGATTATTATATTTCTCTCATACAAGTAGTATACACTATCATGAGAGTTATTAGTTGTCGATTGAGAAGAGCAGCAATTATAACAGAAACGATGGTAGTAGAAACAGAAGCCTGAATTATTTGTTGGCGTCTGTTGCTCACAGATCGGAAACTAGTCAATTAAAAATATTCTATATACAATTTCAGTTTCAGATTTCAGATCAGTCAGTTTCTCTGTAATTGATCTTGGTCCAAACTACGAGAATCATAATAATTCATACCCCGAAAGTGCACATACAAGTTAAAAACATCAATAGATCATGCTACTTAAAGCAGGTGATGGTCATTGGATTAATCCTATTATCATCTGACGGAAGCATCCAATTAAGGGCGTACCTTTTCCAAAGCTCTTCACGATTGAGTGATATTTTGGTCAGGTAAGACTGTACGTGTCACAGATAACAGTGTTGCATTTTCTATATTGATTTCTTTCAACTCTTCAATGATAAAGATTATTGCGTCTGGTCTTGACCTTTACCGCTATCAAATATTATCTAGAAACGCGCTTATACAGATTTACATCTACCTGATTCTTCATTCTTGCTAAAACAGGTCTTACGTATTCGATGTTGAAGCTTACCTTCGAATAAAAGATTACATATATATCCCATATGTGTCACGATAACCAGGTCTATTTTGCTCTTATAAGACAATACGTGAGGATTAAAGTACACGCAACTTTGCATTACAATTGTTTAGAGCCAAGTGTTATCGCGGCAAAATATAGGTCGTATTACGCCAAGGTCGATAGTTTCTCTATTAGTATAACGTTGTTTTTCTTCTAGAACCACGTATTTGTAATTTGGAAAAATGGCTATTACGTGGTTTAGGATATAGTATTCGAAATTATCGTCAAAACATTATGAGTGGCACTCTGACAAATTGAACTTACGTGATTTATAATCGTCGGTTTTCTTCTATAAAGTTTTGCCTCTATGCCAATACAGTCACTGATGCGTGATTTTACCACGAGTAACAACATACATCAAGCCCGATGATATAAAACTCTCATTCAAGCAGTGAAGAACAAAATCAGTTGCCTCTTTGCCAATACAGTGACAAATCTGATTTCAATATAAGTAACAACATCTATCAAATGCAAAAGTGTAGATGTATACCACCGGTTCCTATTATTTGAACTGACTTCTTTCCTTTAAAATAACATTTATCATGCTAGTTGCAATCATTGTTATATTTAAAAATACTTTTGAATAGCAACAGACGGAGTTTTTAAAACTTGAACACCATTTATACCACATTTTGAGCGTAACTAGCAAGCATCAAGACCTTTACCAGTCAATTTCAGCGGTCGATAGTTATCGTGGCATGATGTGGGTAAAATTTAAGCCAGATGACATGTTTCGTTTAATAACAAACTTATTATACGATCAAGGTAAATGCCACCTTTCTTGAAATAACGACTGTCTATAGAAGTCAGATTTATGAAATTACCCTAAAGAAGGTGTCGCATTATCGGCACGGCGTTTGATCTGAGACAACACTCTTAGGCACTGTGTTAAAATCTTTGTCTTATACATGTTATAGATGACTCAAACAAATGAAATACATTTTATTCGTGGCAATAGCAGGATTCCTTTCCAACCATGTAGGAAACATTATACAGTAGACGTGTACATATGAACATTTTTCATACTGTTATCTAATCCTTAAATGCCTAAAGCGACTATATCATTTTTTCCAAACAAATTGGATCCGGATCAGCACGTTCGCCGTCTTATACACATCAAAGTTGTTTAAACATTCAGACTATCAAAGGTTCATATATATATTGTCATTTTCAATTACATGACAATTTCAGTAGCGACAAGTTTATCAGCATTTAAGGGTAAATGTGTTTGCATCTTTTGCTTTGACTCTCGATAGTGGACCATTTCCGATCGAAAACACTCATTTACGCATCGGAAGGTCACTTTATAAGAATATTAATGTGACCATGTATCTATGTTATGACGCGAATAAACGAAATGCATAATGAATGTGTAGTGGTGATTGTCAATGACTGCAATGTATTTCAGTTTGCTCCGCGTAGGTTCGAAAGTCGTTGTAAACAGATATTATATTTACCTGTGATAAAAAAACTCGGATAGCTTTGAATGATAATGTTGCTCTTCATGTCTGTTTATTCCTTTAAAATAACATTTTTTATGATTGGTATTCGGTACATAATTCTATTTTCCGTTATTTAAAGATGTCAAAATAAATGAAGACAATTTATTCACTGAAAACTTTGTTAAGTAGATCTAATCGGTGTATGTCTCAGAATCTGACTTCAAATGTTCCTGAAAATTTGCAGTTAAGCTGCTTTGCAAGTTAGTAGAATGAAACTATATTGCGAAAAATAACACTCGCAAAATCACTACATGTATAGTAAAAAGTCTTTCAAATGTAATTACAATGATTTATCTAACAATGCATACGTTCAACACAAACAACTATTATGTGCAAAAGTACATAGACTAAACTATAAAAAACACGTTAAAACAGATTTGAGACTTGAGCGGGTTTCGAACCGCAAATGATACAAATACACAATAACCGTGCTTTTGAGGGAAACGTGCTTTAGACTGTTAGTTTACTCTTAGTAAGGTGTAAATGTAGTTTCAGTTAGCTGCAAGCGCATTTTGTTTAATATTGATATTAACCAGTACTGTATAAACAAACAACATTTGACCTCTACAAGAATACTTGCATTGAATAATATGGGTGAAGTGTGCTTTGCATATTGTCTCATAATGATGACAACTTTTTTCTAGTTCTTTTAAAAAACCAAGCCGTGGAAGAGTGTGGACATGAAGAACGCTAATAAGACCTTCAAATGGGACCTTGCCAAAATTATTTCAAAATCATCGCAGTACCGATTCAATAAGTTTTAACCCATTCACTGCCAGGCAGTGATTTGCTTCGGCTTAAGACTTAACACACTCCTTCGGCATTTGGTAAGACCATTGGCCGAGTGTGAATTTGCTTAGATCCAAATGAGAAGCCGAGTTACTCGACGTCTAACGTTGATCTGTACTATATTATTGATCTTGGACAGATGATAAATATAGAATATTGACCCCCTATCAGTAGTGTATCTCCTTTAGATCTGTCTAACTACCGGATATGTTATTTTTAGAAAATATTTTAAATGCACCTCCCTAAATACGACGATATCTGACGACGAAATGTTTATTTTGTTACTGTTGTATGTGAACATAGGCGGATTTAGAGGGGGCGGAAGCGGCGTACGCCCTCCGAGGTAAGATTTTTCAAAAAGGCCAATCGCCTTGAAAATACCTTAATTTCGTAAATAGCGATTGGAATGGACTCAATTTAGTAAAATAAATCATCTACTCTGTAATCTACCCTTCTTTTATCTAACTATCTGCCGTTCATACCATACGACATGGTCACTGTGTCTATATATTGAAATTTGCTCATTCACTTATTATCGTTTTCGATTGTTTGACAACTTTACGCTACTTAAACTGTAAACATGCGGCGTTAGCAGCCGAAGCTGGTGAACATGTCTAAACTATAAAGTTTGAAAAATTGCAGTCTCAGACGGACTTGAGAAGTTTCTTTGCAAGTTACATCAAAAGAGTATCTTTTTCACATAAATATGCGGAGGGGTACTTTATATACTTGTGTTGTATCAACTCCGCGTATTTATGTGAAAATATTACATTTTAAAAGACCCCACTCTCATTTTTACCTTAATCAACACTTATTTCTTTAAAATGCATATTATATACTTCAAAAAGCACCATTGGTCAGAACAAATTTGAAAAAAATCAGTCGCAGGAGAGGGAAACCCCCTTCGTCATATTTTGGAAAAGCCTGATTGCTTTTTTAGTCACATTCAATGGAAAGAGTATCTTTTTCACATACATGAGCGGAGAAGTACTTTATTTAATTGTGTTGTATCAACTCCGCGTATTTATGTGTAAGTGTAACATTTTAAAATTAGAATTTACCTCAACATTGGTGAAAGTTTGAACTATTGTCTGATTGTAAAACGTTTTGGATCCAGGTCAGAAGCTAATTTTCTCAGCGACTTATCTTAAACCAAAATTATTTGAATGTTAATATAAAAAAGGTAGTGTAGACCCTGATCAGATCAGTATACTAGTATACATGAAACCAAAATTCTGTTGCCAAAACAATGAGATTATTTCCTACCAGGATTGCAGGTAAGAGAAGTAAACTACGGTAAATACCCTAAGTACAAAGGCTAGAGACCCTGATCAGATAACTGTTTGAGGAGCAGTTTTGGTGGGTCTACAATTATGTTCAATTAATTCCTTTATGGCAACTGCATTTTGTTTGGTTCGACATTTAACATTATGCATATTATCTGGGACCCTACAATGTAGCTTTGTACTGTTTGATAATGGATTAATCAAATGTATTACAGAGAAACCCATATATGCATATTAAGGCGTCTAAACTACTTCTTTCCAATATGCGTGAAATAATTATGCTAGTAGTGATAAATGAAACATTCAGTAAACAATTCAGTGCATTTTGTATTTTTACTTAAGTGCTGAACATTGTATAAATTGTTAATGATAAATTGTGAATCAGTGTAAATGTTTTTTTATATGAATGTAATCGAATGTAATCGAAATGTAATCACGATTACATTTTAGAAAGTAATCGTAATGTGATGGATTACATTCCTAAAAATTACGAAATGTACTCGTAATCGTAATCCCAAAAATGTAATCGTAATCGTAATGTAATGGATTACATTAGAAAGTAATCGATCTCATATTTGTACTACAAATATGTGAAGTTTCTAGCCTAACACATATCTGAGCGGCACTAAGCAGGCCATTGCAATGCTATATGAGATCAACATTCTCCCCTCAAAACAAAGATTTACTATTGACCTATTTCCTCATATGCTATATTATACACATAACCCGTAGCCTACTATTCACGACTATGGTGATTTTACAAACAGCCTGGATCCAGATCAGACGCCGAGTAACTCGGCGTCTGATCTGGCTCCAAACTGTTTGACACTCAGACAATACATTATAGGTTAACAAAATTTGAAGACAATCGGACGAACTGTAAAAAACGAAGCAGACGATATTTTGAGCAGACGACATTTTTTTTGCAGCAGGCTAAGAGTTACCCACAAGGAAAGCATCCAATGAAAGTGATGCAAAACTATGCAACAAGCGAAAATCTCTTTACAAACAGGACTGAAACATAATAATTCCGGTTTTACCGGTTTTACCGGTTTAGCTCGGATTCGATACCGATTTTGTTGCGGTTAAATATGGCGTTAGAACCAGTTTAAAACTATGAGAAACCATTATGCGGTTTATAAAGCGCTTCTTGTGGTTTTTGATACTTTTGAACCGGTTCATAGACCATAAAATCGCTCTGAAAACGGTTGTACGACTTCGGTACGATTCCGATCTGGCTCCGATTTCGGTTTAAATCTAAATCCAGTTTCCGTGCTGTAACCCTTCACTGCCAGGCAGCTTGTGCGCATGTACACTATTTGTCCTACTTCCGTTTAACTTAACACACTTAACACACTCTCTCGACCTTTGGTAAAATCATTGGCCGAGTGTCAAACAGCTTGGGTCCACATTAGACGCCGAGTTACTCGTCGTCTCATTCGGATCTAAGCTGTTTGCATATGTTACTACACTCGGCGTAGGGCAGTGAAAGGGTTTACCGTTATTGTTCCAATCGCGACAATAGTGATATCGTCATCAAGCTTGGACCCGTATCAGACGCCGAGTATCTCGGCGACTGATCCGGGTCTCAGCTGTTTGACATTTGGCCACTTTTTTCACAAGATTTCAAGAGAATCGAACAAGGTTAAAAGTCAAGCAGACGAGAGTTTAGCTGATTAATTTTTGGCGGCAGGATTCGTGTGAAACGCGACTAATTCCTATATGGCGTAATAAGTGTTTACCGCTTCGATAAACAAGACTTTTCTTTGTTGTTGATATAATATTTCAAAAGGTTTTAAGTGATAAACAAGACTTTTCTTTGTTGTTG
>JAULCE010365061.1:0-10234 GCA_032359355.1 Macoma nasuta | reverse complement strand
GTATATACTAAAACGTCGCAGAGTAGCAAAATATAAAGATGAAATGAGCTTTTATTAATGCTACTTGTGGTTATGTGAAGACATATGGACTTCTAGATATATGCATGCATTCAATTCCTGTCTATTGCTATTGGTTCTTTTTATGAATATTCATATTGAAATTTACACATTTCTAGATATGTTAAATCAGCCACACGTTTCAACAAAATATTCATATTTTATTAGATGTGTGAAACTTTTTAGCGCAAGTTCATCTATAACGGGCAGTGAATGGGCCTTACCTGGCTTCATTTAAAAATGAAGCCAACTTGTACACATTTATATCCATGGAACTGCTGGGGATACGATCCGAAAATTAAATTAATATATGTGTGATAACGGCAATTGTTTTAGAAAAGCAATTTATCAACCTGTCAAGTATATTCCCAAAGAATACAAATTAACTTACAAAAGATATTGGCGCGGACATCAAACTAATCAACATCTAGTATTACTTAAGTAAACATTTCAAAGCCGCCGTACGATTTGACATCGGTAATTAGTGACAGGATTGATGTGTTTGCAAGAGTGTCACATATTTAAATATACATTCGACTCTCGTAATGTTAACGTCGGGTCTGTATTTTGATGAGAAGCTTTTGAGCACTATGCAATACTTTTTGTTTGATTATATTTAATTGACATTACATCATAAGTTCTGTATGGTTTAAAGCGGATGCTTGACCACATCTTTGTAACACAACTTGAAAGGTTAAATATATCTGAGAGCAAGACCGAATGCCTTTTCTCTGGTTGAATATGGTTTGTTACTCATTAGAGGCGGTACTCTCTTGGCATTTAATCCCTTTTTTCACAAGCTTTATTTTAGACGTATACACAGTAAATTATATGCCAAAACAAAGTCGCTTTTAATTGCATTGAAAACAGAAGATATGACGGTTGTTTTACTTGCATTTCAATTAAAGTATATTTGAGGTGAAATATAGTTTTACCTATAAAACTTGAATGACACATACTAAAGGATATTTATAACACATTTAATACGATCAAAAATGTTTAAATTGTCAACACGCTCGGGTATTAGTAATAAGTCATGTTGATTTAAAAGAAAAGTGAAATTAACATTATGTGAACATTACGTGATTCGTTTAGATGTGGAAAACCAACATTATAAAACACATTTATGAAGAAATTAACTTGACAAAAAGTCTACAGAAAAGAGGCACATTTTATTTTAAAACAATAAACCTGGTTTCATATTGTAGCAACAAGAACGTTTGTTGTATAATTTGACTCGCTCATCTATTGTAAAATAAAATTGGTCTTGTCAGGCGACCAAATTCACCATGAAAACTAAAGATCAGATTTTGTTCAATGTCATTTCATTTCAATATGTATGGTATTTTCCGAAATCAAGAATCCAAAAGTGACATAAAATCTAAATTCAAGTCGTTTTTTTGCCTCTATTGTTGTTGTTTTTTGTAAACGCAAAATTTGGTCTTTTGACCCGGTGTTAATTTCAGCAGACATATGAAATCCGCCAGTTTAATCTTCTGTTTCCCCCCCGTCATTATCATTAAAATAGTTCTGTTTTGCTCAAATTTAAGCCGCATGTCCGAGCGTAACGTAGATTAGATCTTTTGCAATTTCCAATTTTGCCTACACCGGGTAAATCTTTCAACAACCTTTCTTGCAGGGACGAATTATTTCTGAAAGCTGTAACAAATCCTAAAGCGGACAATTTTCAATCATATATCAGGTATGAAATTCTCCAAGACATTCTGAGTATAAAACTTCACGCTGTTTCTAACAATCTGGTAGAAGCTTGAATTCGTTCTCGAGTCTCCAGTAAGGGAATGTGTTGGGATACTTCAAGGTATTGCGCCTTATCTGGACTATGCTGATCTCTTCAAAGCTATAACAAACACAATTCTGATTTGTAGTTTATGCTAAACATTTGTGTTTCCTTATCGAGCTGGATCCATGTATGTTAGACTTCCGATATATTTCAATATCAGATCGTCGTCTACAATGATTACATTATAACCAAATATTTTGAGATTGTATTTTATTTTATTTATATGCCGTTTAGAGGTTTAATAGTTTCAGTGTCGCAACTGCAAACTTGGCCGACCTAGTCAAAGCGCCTCTTAATGATGTTTAAACCAATGCATGTCATGATCAGATGCCTTATTCATAACCTTGCTGAGACAGAGGCCTAAACTGTTTGTTACGCCGTATTATTAATGATCGTACAGCGATGATATAAAGCGGTCTTAAAGGTCGACGGCGGTTGCTTTTTCTGCTAGTCAAAGTCATGAAATTTTAGTGGCTGGGAAACTCATCCTTGCTTCGTTGCAGACAGTGTAAATTTACAAAATACACCCATTTCTTTTAAACGGCCAAATGTTGAAGACTTGGACCGCGTGTCGACAACGGGTCACTGTTTCTGGACAACATTGTTTTCAGTGATGTAGGGATTTTCTTCCGAGTCGCTTATGATCGATATTTGGGAATTTGGGATTGTTTCGAGTCGACTGGTGTATTTCTGTTAGAACATTTCTTTAACAATCGTTAATCCATCAACCCAATGAAGGAATGCCACACAAAGATAGATTGTTACTCTAGAAATCTCGAAATACTGACAACTAGACCGGTTTTACCCTTGGAACCTGACTGTTACAAAATACAATGATGGTTACTTGGCTCCAGATAAGCATGAGCAAGTGAAAAAATTTGCACAAATTTTCAATATTTTTCACCAAATCATATGGCGTGACCACTTATTAGAATCGTCTTTTCAATGCGATTCTAACAAATGATAACATCATAGGGTGTGGTGAAGAAATAAGATTAGTTTTCAACTCGTGCTTTATCTGAAGCACTGGTGTTACGCTGGTCATCGGTCTAGAAACCTGACCCAGTTACCCGTTGCTGCGTTTGTCCTGGATGTCAGACATGTCTGCTGTGAACATCTAAAGAACGCCTTAACTGCCATTTGGAGAAACGACACGTATACAGTCATATCTTGTCGTGATATCTTTTAGAATGAACAGACACATGCTATGTAATAAATCATATAAAAAGGTCAATGTGTCCGATTGTTCTAACAGTTGTTTTGGTACAGTTGGAGGGTAATTGTTTTAGCTAAAAATAAAGAATGCAAAAGAAAGTGAAACGGATATCTGCCGTTTTTCAAGTATGTCTTGCATATTTGTTAACCAAGAAACTCGGCGGCTGGTTCAGTATATTGTATCTTCGCATAGTTAATCAGTGTTCTTTGACTGACGCAAAAGAAAAAACGTTCCTACCACCGTATTATTTAGTTTTTGTATTAACTTTAGATTGAATATGTTTCACTTGGTTGATCGAGAATATGAATTATGAGATACATCATAAAATATAAAAAAATCTAATAATATTACAACAACCCCATTTGTTTCTTGAAGTATTTGATCCCAAACTCCATGTGGTAGAAAGCTTAACCCTTTCCTTCAAACAGACGCCCTTTATCGCCTCTGTAGCAGATGATTTTTGAGAACATTTCTGCAAACATTTACAAAAGCATTGAAAGTTGTCCTTGCTCTTATTCTATTCATCATATTCAAATTTCCTTGCGAAAGTGTTTAAATAGCATGACTCTCAGGGTGAAAGAGGAACGTTGAAATAAGTATCCCTACCATATACATGAATCATAAGTCTGATAGAAAGACAGGTGTGCAATCACCGCGTGACTACAATAGCAGTCCATCTTGTTTACCCTTCTTTAGCAGCTTCTAAGAAGAATTGAGGTTCGAAGGGGGAAAAAAGTCCTAAATTGACCAAGTAAAAACCGAACCTTACATTGCCACCATAGCTATTTCACTTTTCGTTCAGAAACATTAAACTGAACTATTTATGGTTGATTGCTTGAGTGTTGGATTATAAGTCGCATGACAGTTGATCAGTTATTTGATGACGTCTAGTTATATAATGGTGACCACAACCTGACGTCGGCACCGGTATTTACTCTAGTAGAACTATAGAGAATCGTCGACTTACCACAAGGCAAGAGGAATGCATTCCATTCCGCTCAAGGCCGGTATAGATGCGTCCTGTGCATAAAGATTACATAGGCAATGACAGGTATCTCATCAGGATTCATGTTGTGCATTCTATATCCGTTAAGAAATGCATGACAGACAATTATGTTTTGAAATTCGCTGTCGATGACTTTATTTGCGCCGCTAGCTTTGAGTTTCGTATATCGTCGGTGTAATGCGAAAGTGTCGTATCAGCAATTTGGCGCGAAAACGTTTTTTTCATTTTCGAATTAACACTACCGTGGCTCATATTCTGCGAAAACACTGGAGCTGATAGCCAAATGGGAAGCTGATAAAACGACATGTGAGAAAATGGTGTAAAATTCAATTGGTTGAAAAGTTTGATCTGCGAAAATGTCGTATGTAACAATGCAACGACGGTGGAAGCTACATACTCATTAAAATGTTCCTGTTTACAGATGAGTTCTACTTTCCAAGTTTTTTCGTATAAACAAGCAAAGAAATGGCTTCTGAATTTATTTTTGAAAATACATTCGAAATGGTCGTATAATTTTAGTTTACTTTAGTTCTCATGCAAAAGTGGCGTTTGATATGGATTCTGTGGAAAATTGTCGTACATAGAAACAATTTAGAAACCAGAAAGTCTTGCGAAAATGCCGTAACGGAAAATGAAATACCAAATTGCCTAATGACATAGTATACTTACTGTTATAGAACTCATAACAGCGATATTGTAATTACAAACTCGATATTGTATCAAAGTCCCATAAAACTTGACGCATTTCCAAAAGAGATAAACGGTTTTTTCCTACTCCTGAAAAGTGACAAAATTGCTGATACGACATTTTCGAAATACACTGACGATATGTATTTATATGCGAGAGTAATTTGAGACTGTGATAGCTCGTACGTCAATTTTGATATAAGTCAGAGATGCATTCCTTTAATGAGATTAAACCAATTTGACGGATGATAAACACAATCCTGAGTTTTGAAGATTTATTGTTATCCTACATTTGGTATTGATAGTTAGAGGAATGAAACACACAACTTTTATGTTGTACACAACCTCAATATATCAGGTTTCACCACAGAAATATTATAAGGGATAAGACGAAGGTGCGGGAGGGAGACCCCTCCTGCATATGGAATTTTTTCAAAACATTTAAGCCAAAGGCGACTTTTGAGGTATACAATATGTGTTGTACAAACAGTTTGCTTACCCTTAAGACTGAAAAAAATTGTTCATTGTTATAAACCCCTTTCTTTCTGGATGATTGCATGTTTACAAGTTTACATGGTGTATTATGATGCAGACCAGGATAAAATCAAATCTTATGATAGGTGCTTGATATTTTGCCTTCTAGTACGACACTGGCCTAGCATGACTGGAAATGGCACTATCTCTTTTCATGGACTATGCATGTCCAGTGCACCAACCAGGTTCTGAAAGGGGGCAGGTGTGTGAAGGGGAAAATGACACTTTCTTATAGTTTGAGCTAAGTGTTTTAATGTTCAGTCATTGTAAGATGTGTTGACACAGACCAATCTCAGCAGAAGTGTCTACATTATATGCTTCTCATCAGGAGCAAGTGTTTTTTTTACCTATATCACACACAACAATTGTGTTAATATGACTGTATTTTTATCATGATTCAGATATACACTGTTAAATACACATTGGAAATTGTTCAGAGACACTAATTCATTTCCTATTAAATTAATGTAGTCTTAGATTAAAAATAGTGCACTCTTTTCTTGATATTAATGATTACAGCTGTGCTAGGTGAATTCAATCTTTAGACGTTATTCAAAGTGTATACCTACACATCCTCTGCATTAGGGTCTACATTATTTGCTACTCATCAGGAGCAAAATGTGTTCTCCTATATCACACAGAACGTATTTTTATCATGGCAACTGATTTAAGTCTGCACTGTTAAATACACCTTCATATTGGCGTTTTTTAAATTTTAATTAAGATGTCATTCTGGAATACTGGCAACAAAAAATGTACCTGCCTCAATAGTCAATGTTTTTTATTCCAATTAAATGTTACACAGACTTAGGGTTTTACACATATTATAATAACTTGTGCAGTATTTATAGTTACATATCGACATTCTCGTGTAAAACGTTTTCTTTTTAAATCGGGTATTAGCTCAGAATAAGCAAATGCTCTATTTCACAAAATGTTTTCAAAGTCATTTAAGTTGTTGTTACCTTCTTCTTGATAATCTTCCTTTTCAGCATAAACGATCATTGTGAATGGGTCTTAAAATAGCGTAGAGATGTAAGAGTTTAATTGCTATTGGTATCGTTATATCAATGTTGCACTTTCTTTAAAACGAAACCATCAAGATAAACTATAGTAATTACTTTTGAGATATTAAGATATACGATTCATCCGTTAACGAACATTCTGACTCTTTCTGTAGCCTTTAATATACTCACACGAAAAAGAAAGTGTGCACTTGGTTACAGGGAATTTTTTTACACTTATTTTTGTTTTACTTTTAAGTGAAATTTGATAATTATCAGAACATTATTTCACGTGTGAGAACGTATGGATGAAAAATAAATGTTGCAGATTTGTAACGTTTTGTAACTAGTCTTAGATAAATCATTTTAAATAAATGCATATCAAAACTAAATAAATACAATCTTGCTCTTCAGGATTCAATATCGCGGGATTATATTGTGTTGCAAAAAGTGAAATCCCGGATACGATGCCGACTTGAAAATACGGCATCTGGTCTGGGATAGCACATTTTACAACGAAGTTTTTAGGCGACTTTGATGCCGAAAGAATATTACCCGTAAACAGACGTTCAGAAAAGTAGAAACAATAATGTTCTGTTATAAGATCTGCAGACCATTGTCATATGTCAATGTGATGTAAGACAGATGTGATACTTCAATAGCTTAAATTCTACATCGTCTGCATGCAACTCAAACCAACAACTGCAATATCCAGTATCATATTGTTCTAAGTTAAAAGAGATAAATTTCAATCGTATAAAGTGCTGCGTTCCTAAGGGAACCGTGTGCTATACAAAGCCAGTATAGAAAGCAATATGACAAAGTCTATGTTGATAAAAAATATTATAATCTTTCTAGAACGTGCGAACACTGCTGTTCAAAACCCATTAGAAGAGTGTATGCTTTGTCAACACAGTGACCAACATGCGACTAAACAAGATGCAATCAACATGGTGTGCTAGACCATAAACCAGTTGCCTCTGGTGGATGGGAGACCGTGTTGACGATGGACGGCAGATACTTGGCGATGTCTCATAAAATGATATGTTGTCCATTTATCCAGGTATCCCATTGAATACTAAGGTTAAGTCTCAAAGAGTAATGCTGCATTAATGAATCAATGTTTGAACACGTTATATTGTTTTGACCCTGTACAACACATACATTTGCATATAATGGTAAATCCTTTTTTACAACTCAATGCTGCACATTCGGTTTCTTGTTTCAGACTTAAACACGTTAACACTGACAAAGCATTTATTCGACAAAACATATACCTAGCTTGGCTTTCACAAAGCAACACGAGTCGAGATCGTGCTCAAACTCAAAATTTCCATCTCTGTAATTGTCCTCAATTGTATTGCTACTGCACTATAATTTTGTCTGCCAGTGAAACATTCTATGTTTCACTGGCAGACGAAATTTTAGAGCAGTGGCAATAAAATCAAGTGAGGTATCCAATGTTGAAATTTTTAGTTTGTGCACGATCTTGACTCTAGTCGCTTAATAGTGAAAGCCAAGCCAGGTCAACCTAATAATACAATGCTAGTATGGTTGTAGCGCTGGCCTTGTATTCACCATTGCATTCTCAGACTCATAACTCAAGAACAATCACTAAACATTTTGTTTGTTGCCTAGCTTCAACCATTCTGGTAGACTTAAGAGCTAGGCACCTTACCAAAGGGTTTGAGATTTTGTTGCTGAATTTGACCCCTGGTCTGCTTTAATTTGCTTGAAAACATTCTCCGAAACAGATGTTTCATTTTTTCAACATGAGCAATCTCAACCTATTGAACAGTCATCGACTCCCTACTTCCTTTACAGCGAGGGACCCCTTGGAAGAGACAAGATCCCTTGATTGTACCCGCAGGGCCCCCTCATCAATATCCCCTAAAGCTTGTTTTCCAAATTCATTTTCTTAAATTTTGTTTCCAACAGTTTTAATAAACTTAAACCCATCACATCGGAGCCTCGTATCCTCGGACTTCTGGGCTACGGGTAAGTTGCCCATCCAAAACCCTAAACCCTCATATTTTGACCAAACACAACGATGTGACCATTCATTATAATCGTCTTTTCAAGACGATTCTAATGAATGTTCACAACATTGGGTTTGGTAGAGAAATGTTAAAATGTGACGGAAAATGTTTAATTAACGCAAGCTTATCGGGAACCCTGTTAGACTGACGCTTGAGTTTTTTTAGTGTAGGGGTATTTCATTACTTAAAGGGACACAATTTCACGGTATTGACTCAATTATTGGGTACCACATATGTTGACATCTTTTACCAACTATTTGGATCCAGATCGGGGCCCGATATTTGACGGGGCAAGGTGTGGATCAAAAAATGTTTGGAGCTTGATTAATAATATTCCTAAATCGTAGCAAATAGTTTGGCTTTTCAGGAATCACGCAGTCGACAACGAAGCAGACAACAAATATTGAGAACGGGGACCGGCTAATTAGTCCCCAGAAGTTGATGAGATTTCGCACCTAAGGCCTGGATCACTGAAATGCAAATTGACTTGAATCCGGACTCATTTTCGGCGACGATCGCTTTGTAATTATTGTGTTCTATTGATTAATTAATGTTTGAAGAAAAACATGTCGTGGTTTATAAGAATTTACTGGCCTTTCTCACTTGTCTTTCAGAAGATTATTGGAAAATCTGGCCTGCCTGCAGTTTCTATTCGGTACTGAACAGTATGACTCGCTCATTTTTGCACGGCTATGGTATGGTTTGATGAATGCATTCAGAGCGAAAACCAATTTAGAAGTTCCACTTTTGAGGAAATTACTGTGCCCACGAAAAGGGCAGGTTAGGAAACGCATTTATTTGAAATATGAGCGGTGCACGTGCAATTTTGGTTAACTGGGTCGTTCTGGTTTCAAACTCATTAGGCAGCAGTTAAAGACCGAATTTCCTTCTCAAGGTAAATTTTGCACTGTAATTGGAGATTCTGAAAAAGTTCATGATCTGACCAAACGGTTTGGATTCAAGACAATAACCCTTGCCCCATTACCTTATATACTATATTTAGATCATTACATCATATGCTATATTTATTTGGAAAAAGTAGAAATTTCAGGTTAGGAAAATATTAATTTCAAGTGGTTTTAAAAATGTGAACGGAAATAGAGAATTTGCTCCTTTTCAAAAATGATTTGTTTTAGATGCGCTGTATATTTGATTGTAGTTCCTCCTTTCTATGACTATTGATGCGAAAAGCTAGTATATAACATCAAAATGTATAAGAAATTTATTTTCCATCGCAAACAGTGAAGACACTGACCAGATTGCTCCTCTAGAAGCCATCTGATCTGGGTCTACACGGTTTGCCAATTCTTCCAGATCCTGAATCAGCATCACAAGGGTTAAACTAAAATGCTATAATTTCATGAAATACCCCAGTCAACATAATAAGGGGAGGATCGGAAAAGCGGACCAAGAGTTAATTTCTAGGTTTGGGATATTGCATGAACATTTAGTTTTGAGAAAATAAGCAGGTACAGAAAAAACAATCAACTTTATGTGAGCACTTGGAATAAATGCACATATTTTTAACTGGATGAAGTCAATTTGGAGGAAGTTATGTGGTCATGCCCTTGTTTATAGGTCACACACTAGATGTGGGTCACTCAGTGTCCAGTCTATAAAGCATAAATTCAAAATGAGAGAGGATACACCAGTAGTGTATATCACAAACTGATACAATGTGCAAATTTGAATTATTACCTTCTATTTCTCTATCTATAATTATATAATTTTCTCCCCCTCTAGGACAAATTATGAGCAGGGGGAATGATTTATTTACTTTGCAGGCTACTTTAGACTTATCCACAAGGAATAAATACAGTGTTCAATCTAGGACCACCAAAGACGGGGCCCTTAATCACTCTTAACTGAAAATCTCTAAAATGCTTTCAT